>JZRM01000321.1:0-25866 GCA_000963415.1 Blastocystis sp. subtype 6 | reverse complement strand
GCCATGACTCAATAGTGTATTAACTCCATTCGTGTCCTTTCTGCAGAAACGGTTCAGAAGGCCAAATCGGGACATCCAGGTTGGTTGCTTGGAAAGTGGTTGATACACAGGAGCTCCTATGGGTTGTGCTCCTATTGCTCACGCTCTGTGGGGAACTGCCATGAACTACGACCCTAAGAATCCCAAATGGGTACTCTTCAACGTGCTACAGTTGACGTCTAGTATAATCGAGATCGTTTCATTCTTTCAAATGGTCATGCAAGCGCCCTTCTCTACACAATGCTGTATCTGACTGGTTACGACGTACGTTTGCTTTTCTCGCTGTGACGTAGTTGTCGCTGGATGATCTGAAATCGTTCCGTCAGCTGGGAAGTCGCACTCCTGGACACCCTGAATACGGTTTTCCTGGAGTGGAGGTGAGCACAGGTCCTCTGGGACAGGGCGTGTCGAACGCGGTGGGCATGGCGATTGCGGAGGCTCATCTGGCGTCGCTGTTTAACAAGGAGAATTTCCCCGTGATCGACAACTACATCTTCGCCCTCTGCGGCGACGGGTGTCTGGAGGAGGGCATCAGCCACGAGTCTGCGAGTCTTGCGGGCCATCTGAAGCTGGGCCGATTGATCGTCTTGTACGACGACAACCACATCACCATCGACGGACGCACCGACATCGCCTTCACCGACGACACGCTCAGCAGATACCAGGCCTACGGCTGGGACGTCGCTCGCGTGGAGGACGGCAACCACGACGTCGAGGGCATTCTCAAGGCCATCGCTCACGCCAAGTCGGTCACCGACAAACCCTCCATAATCGCGGTTAAAACCACCATCGGATTTGGCTGCGCGAAGCAGGACACCTCCTCTGTCCACGGTTCTCCCATTGGTTGGGAGGCTATCGATTCCGTGCGCACCAGTTTTGGATTCAAAGCGGGTGACTACTTCCATGTGGACGATGATGTGATTGAGTATTACAGAGAGGCAGGTTCCCGCGGTTCTGCGAAAGCGGCAGAATGGTCGAAGATGTTCGCTGCCTATGCAGCTGCTTTCCCCGCGGAACACGCCGAACTGGTTCGTCGAATGGAGGGCAAGTTGAAAGGAGATGTGAAATCCATCCTTCCCGATCTTGGCGGGAAAACAATGGCGTCACGTGCTTCTTCGGGAATCGTGCTGAATGCGGTGGCGGCGGAATATCCTGAGTTGGTGGGCGGATCGGCCGATTTGACCCCCTCGAACAACACGTCGTTGCAGTGCACAAAGGACTTCAGTGCCGAGAACCATGAGGGTCGTTACATCCGATTTGGAGTGAGGGAGCATGCGATGGTTGCGATATGCAATGGCATGTTTGCCTACGGAGGTTTCCTGCCCTTCTGCGCGACCTTCTTCGTGTTCGTGGGGTATTGCATGGGTGCGGTGCGCATTGCGGCGCTCTCTGGGTACCGAGTGCTCTTCATCCTCACGCACGACTCGATCGGAGTGGGCGAGGATGGACCGACGCACCAGCCCATCGAGCAGCTGTGGCAGCTGCGCGACATGCCCGGCATCACGGTGATCCGACCTGCCGACGGACGCGAGGTGGCTGGCGCCTATCGACAGTACATGGAGGGAAATGGACCTGTGGTGCTGGTGCTGTCTCGCCAGAACCTTCCCGCTCTGGAGGGCAGCAGCGAGGAGATGGTGGAAAAGGGAGCGTACGTGGTGAGGGATGTGGAGGGAACTCCTGATGTAATCCTGGTGGGAACGGGATCGGAGGTGGCGCTGTGTGTGGAGGCTGCGCAGAAGATGGAGGGAAAGAAGGTGCGAGTGGTCTCGATGCCGTCGGTGGAGCTGTTCGAGCAGCAGTCGGTGGAGTATCGGAAGAGTGTGTTGGTGGAGCATGTGCCCGTTCTGGGAGTGGAGGCTGGTGCTGTGCAGGGATGGGAACGCTACACGCACTACCAGATGGGCATGAACACATTCGGAGCCTCAGGACCTGCAGGGAAGGTGTTTGAGCACTTCGGATTCACTGTGGAGAAGGTGGTGGAGAAGGCAGAGAAACTGATCAAGCACTACGAGAATCATCCAGTTCCTGCAAAGATGGAATGCTTCGATTTTTAGTTATTTAAATCATTGCATGAATTGCGCTTTTTGTTTGTGAAGAAACACAATTCCATCTTCCGCGGATATTTTAGGGATTTGAATCAATGGAGAAGGATGACTATTATTCGCAATCCTTTCGAGCCTCGCTCTTTTTGTGACCTTATTAGCTTGTGACTATTATCTTTTATCGCTTCTACGCGAACAGGAAAAGAAATTAGCAATGGATATTCTTTTTACCCAGAAGAAGAGACATGTATGTGAGAATTTGGAAACCGTGATTTCTAGAAGCCTACTCTGAAATGCAAGTGTTCTAGCTGTGGAGCTTTTCTAGGCAAAAAGACAGGAACACACCTCTGTAAAGTGTGCAGTAGGTGTATTGGGATGACGGTAATGTACAGAAACTGAAATCTGTGACAATTGCAAGAAGGGGAAGATGATTCTTCCTTGCTATGAGAATCCAAAGACGGTGTGCATTCAGTGTTGGAGACGCCTTTCGATTCCTCCTGAAGTGCTTCGTTTACAGAACAACACAGATATGAACCTAGGAATGTGGGAAGAGTTTACGATACTCTCAACCACTGCAACCGAATTTTTAGCGCAAGGTGGATACTATTATCCGTGGGAATTAATTCAGCAGCGACTTATCAAGGGCTACGATGTGTATAAGCGAGTATGGTTTAGCTACAGTCTTAAGAGAAGATCACCCAAGGCGCAGATGTCCAAGACAAGCAGTCTGTCTGTGATCTTTGCTGGTACCTCTGGGCTCGTGCGATTGGCAAGGGATGTCCTTTCATGAGCGGAACCATTTTCATTGAGGACGAGAGTTATCGGGTGTTCAACGCCATTAGTCGCTTGGGTTATTCTCGTGTATTATTACGTGGTGTATTGTTTGTTGACTCCTTCGATCGTAGGACTATGTGGTGGGCCAGAAGGTCCCTTATTCTATGCGAATCGGCAGTTCTCATCTATCTGAATTTGTACTCTTTTGGCCCCTTTTTCACTTAGATCGAGTTCTGCGAAAACAAGGCGCAATGGCTGCTTCCTGAGGGTGAAACTGAAATCATTATGTCCCGCGGGAAAATCGGTCGAGGATACGAACAGGTGGGTATGGACTTTTGTCCGAATCGTGGTGGCGTGGAAGTGGTGCTTCCCTTCAATCGTCATCATCTTTTGTTCGGTCGTGTTCCTCTGAAACAACCTGACCAGACTCCCTACACATTTCTGAAATTTGAGAATTATGGAACAGAAGCGTTCAGTGATATTGTGCGACATGGCATTCAGTATGGACTGCATGTAATGAAGAGGGAGAGAGGAGAGAAGATGCCATCGAGGCGAGAGACGGTGGGAAAGAAGATCATGCAACGTTTTCAAGAGTTGATGCAAATGGTTTTCGAGTTTCCTTCGTTAACGCCGATCATTAAACATGACAGTTTGGAACAGGTGATGGATCGTGCGACGGTGAAGGGTATTTCCTACATGTAGGAGAGATAGAGGAGAGTGATGGGTAGTTTTCAGATCGTGAAAATGACGATGGTTAAGCTGAACACGTTTCTGATCAATCCCAACTCCAGTAGAAGTGGAGTGAAGTCCTGATGCATAGATCCTGGACCGTTGTCGTCGATCAAGTCCTTGTATGGTCATGCTTATGACTTTCTTGCTTTCCTGATCCAGGATCCCACGATGGATCATCTGGAAGTTCGCTTTGGACGAGAAGTTATTTTTGGAGCTAGTGAACTAGCCTCAGATCGAATGATTCATGAACCAAAGAAAATGACTGTGGAAGAGTTGTTGCCTGCTACTGCAAGGCCGAGAGGGTTAAGCGACTCGATGGTTATACGTGTAGCATCCGAAAATCCAGAAACTTATCTAGTTAATCAATTTGAAAAGTTGTAGCGATATTTGTTTGTTCTATAGTCCTATTTTTGATTCATCTTTTTTTGAAAGAGTATGTGTTTGTCTGCAACTATCTCAAAGAGATGTCTGCGACGATTATTCAGAAGGCGATGAAACTGCGAGTTGGTCTTTGCCAGATGATGGTGTCGAGTGTATACAATGGCTGCTATTGGAGTAATACACTAGAGCAAAGCAGAGAATCTCGCTAAAGCCAAACACATGATCACACAAGCTGTTTCTCAAGGAGCAGAACTGGTTGTACTTCCTGAATGTTTTAACAGGTATTACTCTCATTAGATTCTGAAAATGCAGTGTGTACAACACCAAGCTTTTCCGAGGCAACTCAGAAGAGATTCCTTCTGTTTTTTATTTGTATCCTGTGTTCTCTAGAATATCTCAATGATCAATGAGAAGAGTAGCCCCACTATGGCAATGCTTGCCAAGGAAGTGAAACGCCATCGAATTACCTTGATAGGAGGCAGTATTCCAGAGATCAGTGATGACAAAGTGTACAATACGTCCACAATAATGAATTGGGAAAGCGATCGAATAACAAAGCATCGCAAACTCCACTTGTTTGACGTCAATGTTCCTGGTGGCATCTGCTTCCAAGAGAGCGAGACTCTGACCGCTGGAGATGATTTCACTGTCTATCCCTACTCCTCCACATCTGCCAGCTTCTCGATCGGACTTGGGATCTGCTATGATGTGCGGTTCCCCGAGTTGGCGCTTGCCTACACGCAAAAGGGTTGCAGGATGCTCGTGTATCCATCGGCATTCAACATGACCACGGGACCTCTCCACTGGGACATCTTGGCAAAGGGACGGGCTGTAGACACGCAGTCGTTTGTCGTGATGTGCTCACCTGCGCGAGATGAGAAGGGAGACTATGTTGCGTACGGACATAGCATGATAGTCAGTCCATGGGGAAAGGTGGTCGGCGAACTGGACGAGAAAGAGGGACTTCTACTCGCAGACGTGGATTTGAACGAATGTGATCAAGTACGAGCTGCAATCCCAACGAAGGATCAGAAGCGATATGACCTGTATGAATTAAATACATTCAAGTGATCTAGGTCTGTTTGTTTCACATTGTGTATGGAATTGTCTTTTGAGTAATAAGGATGTCTTTTGAAAACATTAAATAGGTGTCGGGTTGGTGTAGTGGCTATCACGCTCGCTTCACACGCGAGAGGTCGCGGGTTCGATCCCCGCATCCGATATTTTTCCACTCTATTATAACTATCGATGCCTGCGCTGCTAGAGTTGGATTACGGTGGTCGAAAACAATTCATTTTTGACCAGCTGAGGACAATTCCTGAGTGGAGCGATGTTTGCTCACTCGACGATTTTACAATGGAACAGAACAAAGGTATTCTATTTGGAGGGCTATCTTATTGTAGATGGATTGACGAATATTATCTACAAAGTTTCGAAAAGGAGTAATTGCGACGATTATCCCCTCTTGTTTCGGATATATGGCGCGGGTAAGAATGGAAAATTCATCTTAGTGATCAGGGAGCAATGAATATCTAAATCGTGCGAAAGAGCTCGAGTTCTTCTCAATTCTCGCAAAGAATCATTTTGGAGTGAAGATAGTTAAGCAGTTTCCAGAAGGTCGGTTGGAAGAATGGCGCGTTGGATTTCGGGTGAGGGGTGAATGTGTTTGTAAATCCATAGTCACTGAGCGACATTGGATGTCGCGAGCCTGCCATCTCTCGCCAGATCGCCGAGAAATTGGCTGATCTGCACAATATGCCGGTCGATGATCCCGACTTCGGCGATTTTTCCTCAATGATGCGTTCGTGGGTACGTCTCTGCGAAAAGCATAGATCCCGGAACACATTCACAGGACTGTCATTAGAGAACTGCTACGCGGAGATCTCTCGAAACGAGGAGTTGATTCGCAACGAGACGAGCGAGCTGGTGTACGGACACCAGGATCTGCTCCGGGGCAATGTGCTCCGCAACGAGGGAGGCGAGGTGCTTCTGGTGGACTTCGAGTACAGCTGTCTTCTCCCGCCTCCGCTGGACGTGTGCCACCACTACTGCGAGTGGATGACTCGCTACGACTGCGACTCCTACCGCATCGACTGGACTCTCCATCCATCGCACGAGGAGGAGAGCAACTTCCTGGACGCATATCTCTGTCGTCGCTGTGCACGTGACTCTGGGGACTGATATGTAGATGGGCGAAAACCCACCGATCGGGAAATGGAAGCCTTTCGGAGCATCGTCCATCGCTTCCAGTGCTTCTCCTTCTTCTTCTGGCTTGTGTGGGCCATCATGCAGACACTGCTGGGCGCAGACTGGAATAGTCACGACTATGCCGTAAGCCGTTGGAAGCTCTACAAGGAACTCAAGCAGAAATACTATGGAGTGGAGACCCTACCCATAATGATGGAATAGCGAATCATTGCGATTTTCGTGGATGATTGCTAAAGCATTGTCCGGATTGTTTGTTTATAACAAAGAAAGAGGGAGAGGTGGTGAGAGCTTGCGTGGCGCAATTGGATAGCGCATTGGACTTCTAATCCAGAGGTTGTGGGTTCGAGTCCCACCGTTAGCTTCTTTTCGTTTTTCAACGACAGCAGAGCAGGTAGAAGAGTGCCTACAGACAGCGACGAAGAGACGAGCTGTTCAACTCTATCCTGATTCACGGTGCAGATGTCGCACTATTTTGAATGAGTTTTACCCTATTATATGTTAAACCGATATAGACGAATTGATACGATCGGAGAGGGTGCTTACGGAGTAGTGTAAAAGTTAGGTGAACGAATGAGATGTAGGTTCAAGGCAATGGACTGTTTGACAGGAGAAGTTGTTGCTATGAAGAAGGTGAAAGTGGAGGATAACAATGATGGGATCCCTAGTACGTCGCTTCGAGAAATCTCTGTGCTTCGTTCGTTGGATCATCCCAATATTGTTAAGTGACTGTCCGTAGATAACGTGATGGATAGACTCACAGATGTGGAGAATTGCGATGGTCGAATCCATCTTGTTTTTGAATGTATCGACAGGTCTCTCGTTCAGTATATCCAGGAGAGCCAAAGCCACGGAGGAATGTCAATGGACGAGATCAAGGTTGTGTCTTTGATTTCCCTCCATGTGTAGTCGTTTTCTTACCAACTGCTTCTTGCGCTGGACTACATTCACGGTGTGGGCATTATGCACCGCGATCTGAAGCCTGAGAACATTTTGATTCACAAGACGAAGATTCTAAAATTGTGTGACTTTGGTCTTGCCCGCACTTTTTCCCTTCCCATTAACACACTTACACATGAGGTGATGACACTGTGGTATCGTGCGCCTGAGATCCTTCTGAATCAAGACAAGTACTCTCCTGTTGTCGATATCTGGTCTGCCGGACACGTTATTGCGACCATGATTCAGGGAGATGCGATCTGGCGTGGTGAGAACGAGATAGATATGATTTTCAGAATATTCAGGTATGGGTCATATATTCCTCTAAGATCTAGTACTTTAGGAACTCCCACAGAGGAGATGTGGCCAGGAGTGACGAAGCTCCCCTTTTATAACAAAGAATTTCCTAAGTGGCCAAAGCGAAGCATCGGGAAGACAATACCAAACTTAGATCCTTTAGCTGAAGATCTTCTGAATGTAAGTGCTTTGGGTACCTAATTCCTTTAGAAAATGTTTTGCTATGACCCTTCGCGGAGAATTACAGCATATGAAGCATTGCATCACCCCTGGTTCGATTCTCTCGACAAGTCGCAATACCAAAACCCTGACGACTAGCTTATTCTTGTTTGATACAAACACAATAGTTCAGAGGCTTATTCATAAACCCACTTCTCGTCATCCTTTGTCCACTCGACCAGACCTTCAGGGAACCAGAGCTTAATTTCGCGCTCAGCAGACTCCACAGAATCAGATCCGTGAATGACGTTGTGTCCCATATCACATCCAAAATCACCACGAATGGTTCCAGGAGCAGATTCCAGAGGCTTAGTAGCACCCATCATCTTACGGGCAATCGCAACCACGTTGTTTCCTTCCCAAACCATGGCCACAACAGCAGAAGAGCTCATGAAACCAGTGAGACTGGGATAGAAGGGCTTTCCCTTGTGCTCAGCATAGTGCTGCTCCAGAAGCTCCATGGGAGGGACCATCATCTTCAGTCCGACGAGCTTGAAGCCCTTCTTCTCAAAGCGAGCAATAATCTCACCAATATGTCCACGCTGGACACCGTCGGGCTTAATAGCAAGGAAAGTTCTTTCACGAGGCATTTTAAAGAGTTTATGGAAGATGCAAATGGAGGCCTGACTCCCGCGGTTATTCCAATTCGTTAGTAGAAGGATGGATCAGCCATGCAGGAACAAAGAAAAAGACTAGGGAGTCGGACAGAGGAAGATAGCAATCTTCCAGTGTAATTCTTGTACAAGGTATTTTTCTTCGTACTCGTTTAAATCTTTTGTACTATGTCGGATCCTATATCTTTTTTGAAGTCTGTGTATGATAGGGTGAATGTAAATTCTGTATGCGGTTTTGTCCATCTATCCTTACTGTAGTCTGCACTGAGCGGTGCTTCGGATGTAATCATTGTGAGACATGAAGATAACACTTTGCTATGTTCCCTTTTCCGTGTACGCTTTGGGAAAATGAGTGTATCCTGCCTGTCTATGGATTTCATATCTTAGATTTTGTCGAGAGCATCAGGCAATCGCATGGTGAGTATACGAGTCAATGGTACCCCTGTGGACCAGAAGATGCGTCTGGGAAGCGATGGAGAAGCTTATTTTCTCAGCGAAATCCGGTTGGATGAGGATGGCGAAGTCATGTCTCCAATGGTTGGCCTGTCTCCAGTTTCTAGCTTAGCAGTCGTTTTTCCATCTTTGTGTGATCTAGACTTTCACAGATATCTCTCAGTCCCCACCTCCCGAGAAGCTCGCTTCTTCTCCTAAAAAGTCAGATTCTCCGAGTGCCTCGTCGAAGCAGTACGTTATGTGGAACTCCGTGCCGTCTCTCCTCAACAAGCAGCTCCACGACGATATGATAAGTCGTCAGCGACTCATTCGCAATATCGTTCTCACTCCCGAGTGTAGCGATGGGTCTCTCTTCCCACGTAGTTCAGGACCAGCCCGACGCGACCCCCATGCTCTCTGTGGACGACACGCAGCGTTCGATCCTCTGGTGGAAAAAGCTGACGAAGTCCATCTTGCGTCGGAAAAACTTCCAGTACTCGGTGGCTCTGCAGAGAGGGCAGTCGCTCGTCCTCCAGTTCTCGGTATATCAGCACGACATCGGCTTCAGTGCGTACTTCAATGCCCAGGACGTGAGTGTTGATCATCGTTTGCTGCCTCACTCGAAGAACGACTCAAAGGTGGAGGTGATCGAGTTGCAGCCTTATAAATACGTTCTTTCGTCCTTGGGACATTACAACTACCTGTTCACTGCGCCTCACGATGGCTGCATTTCGCTCTGCTGGGACAATTCATACAGCTATTTCACCAAGTACATTTGTCGGTGCTGATTCACTCCAGAAAAGTCGTCAACATCGTTATGTTCGTTATCGCCGGAGAAGTTCCGCCAGACACCCAGATTTGCTACTCTACTCGCTACGGAGAGATGCAGCTAGAAGTAGACATACCTGCAGAATAAAATGGTAGCATATTCGGGAAGATGGAATGGCGACGCTACAGTCAAATGGAGTTTCACATCTAACCCTTTATACTCCTATTAACACTCTTTCTAATCCTTCCATAACTATATATCCTCGTTGTGATGCTCGCAGTTGTTGACAATCAGGCGTTCCTTCACCAGTGCACGTAGAAGAAACTGCGGAAGAAGAGCCTGGGAACCACTGCAGTGAATCGCCTGAGATGGACAAGACTGAACAATCTCCCCCCTCATCTCCAGAACCTGATCGCATCTCCGTTGTTGTGGTGTCGCTGTGCCGTGATCAGTATCGCGAAGGGATGAAAGCCAAGGCCTTAGACGATATTATCATGAAAAACCGAGTGAGTTTTTCAGATATTGCCGATAATCCTTCTCTTTTGGAGCATCCGAACATCATGTTTTTCGCAGATCGAACTCCTATCTCGTTAGAAGAGGCTGTCACCCGTATCATGGATATGGCAAAGGAGGCAGACAAGCTGAATATGGTCAGTAGCACGACTTCTCAGGTAGATGTGATGGGCTGTCAATATATAGGATCGGAAGCCATTGAAAAGTTTCAGATTGTCGTCAGAAGCGCTGCGAACATGGCCTTTGCATGATGGCGCAAATGACATCGAGTTTATATCGGATGCAGATGATCGGTGTCGAGTGCAATGCAAGGCGTAGTGGAAAATAGGAGTGTAAATGATAGGTTTTTGCTGACAACGGATACTAAAATTGTGATTAGTGATGTGGATGGAACAATCACAAAGGAGGATGTTATGGGCCATGTGATGTATGCCATTCATCAAGACTACACCCAGAGTGGAATTGTCCGAATGTATAATCGATTGAGCGTAAAGATTTGGAGGCGAATACACTGTAGGAAAATGGCTATCTTATTCTTTACCTTACTGCTCGCGCCGTGGGTCAGATGAAAGATACCCGACATTACTTGGAGGGAATTGTTCAGGATGGCCAGCATATGCCACAAGGGCCAATTATCTGTTCACCCAATCGCACATTTGCGAGTTTGATTCGTGAGGTAGTGAGACGAAAGCCGCAGGAGTTCAAAATTCCTGTTCTGATGTCGATTGCTGCTACTTTCACACCAGAAAATCCATTCGTTGGAGGGTTTGGGAACCGACCGACAGACGCGCAGAGTTATATGGTTAGTGAGGAGCAGACAAATGATGATTAGAGAGCAGGAGTTGAAAAGGCCAAGATCTTTATTATTAATACGAAAGGAAATATTAAATATGAAACAGCAGAGGGTGAGCAGACGACAGACTTTATCAAGTTAGAGAAGATGTGCGATACCTTCTTCCCACCTTTGTTCACTTTGCAGCGTCAGAATGCGGTGGACGATGAATCAATGGACGCACTGTAGTATAACGAGTGTTTGTTAGAAAAGAGTATAATTACAATATCATCTGTAAAGTCCTGGATACACCTAAATCTCATGAAATGGATCATTACCAACTGCTATCTACGGCAGAGCTCCGTACCTTTATGAATGAATTCGGAAGATTGACGTCGTTGCATTTGGGGATAACTATGATGCACCTGCTAAAAGACGAATACACGAAAAGGAAACAGATTTCACTTCTGCGAAACTATTCCCATCTGACTTTATAGAAGTTAGTGAGCTCAATCCTATCGTTGATTGCTATCGCTATTCCTACCCTTCATTGTCAAGTTACAGTCTTCTGTGCTTCCTCGAAGGGCCGATTCTCCGAGTCGAATCATTGTTAGCGCAACACAATCTACTTTATACCTCAGTAAAACCCCATACTACTAATCGTGATACTCGGTGCATTCAAAAAGCATTTGATACCAAGATTAATCGATTTTAGACAAGGGAGAGCTACAGATCAGTAGAAATAAACACAACTACATTTTATTTCAAAAGAAGCATCTCTGAAACAAAGCGATTCAGTCGTTGATTCTCCCACTCTTAGAGTCTTCAATCTGCATAAATCCTGGAGTTTGAATGATGTAAAATATTGGAATGAATGATGACTAATCAGAATAGACTCGAGTGAAGAACATTCCTTAATCAAAAGACTTCCTCCTTTGGATTTTTCTGATACAAAACTATTCTTGCTGATCTCCAGTGTTTTGAGATTCGAAAGGAAGCTAATCTTCACATTAGTCACGTTACAATAGCAGTTATTATTGATTCTAAGGCGTTCCAAACAGCAGTGAGAAAGAAGAATTAGTGTGAGTTCATCATTGCAGCTATTAGGAGCCACAATGATGCTTCTTGCTTCATTCGCATTCTCCAGTTCCTCCTGACTTTTGACTACCACCTCGTTCCCAGACTGTTCTTTCACTTGTTGCATTGTTGTGGGTTGTGATGTTGATACATCAGTTGTCTCTTCTGTTGAATACTTCGTTTTAGAAGACGATAATTTATCTGTACTGCTGGAAGTGCCAAAATCCGTTCCGAATATATCTATTAAATCGTTCATTATGGATGATGAATCATTTTTAGAAGCATTTTTCTTCGATCTTCTTCTTTTTGATTTACTTCCTTTTGATACATTATCTGTAGACAAGTTATCGATAGACAAGTTATCGATAGATGCATTATCTATTAGTCCATTATCGACTGGATCCTCTTTCTTACCTGTACTCTTTTTAGAAGATGTATCTTTCTTCGTCGACTCGTCCACTGAACCATCTTTTCTCGAACCAATCTCAGTATTGGAAGCCTTGTCAAGTTTACTCACTGAAGAATTAACCTTAAAAATAGGAACAGTCTCCGAAACAGATTCGTTCTTGACATCTGCATTCCCTTTGGGTGATGCGCTTAAGAAATACCATCCATCTTTTAATTGCGTGCTAGATTTTTTCTTCCCTTTTTCCCAAAGAGCCTCCTCTATAGCACAGCCAAATTTATCAAGCAAACAACCCATTCCATGACGCAAAAACTCGTCAGCTGTCTCGTCATACAGAAAGCCTCCACAGTAAATGGGTAGTTTATTGCTTAATTCGATGTTTGTATATTCCTCAGAATATTCAATCATTTTTGTATTGCGGATTTCTTTTATAATGTGCGTACGCACTCCATTCTTCCATATACTCTCGTACATCGGCAAGCCTGTGCTACGATTAAATTCTATCCCTTTACCATGAGGTTCCCATTTGCTATTATAACCGCCTAAGTAGACTCTGGTTCTTTTATTACGATCAATCAACTGCATCAATTTCCCCTTTTTTCTATTCAATAGACGTATAATATCTCCAGAACCGAAAACATTCTCCCAATATCCAATGTACTTTACCACTCCATCTTCATACACACTGTATTCACCTTGGCGAATTCCATTTACTTCTTTCCATTTCATTACTATTACACCACAATCGTACAACATACAAGTACCATCAGGATACCGTATTAAGAATTCATTACTATGATCTCCAAGAAAGTACTGTACTGAGCACTTTACTCCATTACAGACTGCTGAGCTGTTTGTTCCATATGTATATCCTTGCAAAGTGTTGTCAATAGGAGATAGAGATGCTAAAGATTCTAAACTAATAACACAATCTATAATTTACGCATTCTTGTTAAATCCTGTTATATAGGGTTACAGTGACGTAAAAATAGAGATGATCACTTTTACAGAGAAAACAAATAAAGATCTCCTCAATCTGCAAGAAAAAATGTCGCATACTATTATTATAGAGGGGTTATAGGTTCGGTTCTATAGTTCCTTCTTTTTCATCATTCTATCATTTCTTTATTTCTATATGAAGCTTACTGTTCCTGAAGGACCTAAGTCACAGATCATCCACGCTATATGCAAATTTATTAATTTTAAGGATGAGGGCATCGTTGAGACTGGACCTGTATAACTCCTCGGTTCTGTGCTTACTCACTAGGAGTTTATGTTTGACGATGGAAAGACTACAGTCACTGGAGTGAAAGCGGTGATTGAGGCAATTGTCGCAAAGGACAAGAAAACGGCGGTTCTTCTTGGAGGAAGTTCCGCTGACAAGCAGCTGGTATTCGATTTCTAGCTTGTATGATATAGGTCTCTGAGGTTCTTGATATGGTTGAAGAGGTGGTCAGTGGTACTCTGGCTGATAAAGTGTTCATCATCAAACTGAGCCATATATTGTTGAATCAAACGTTTGTTGCTTTACCCAACACTTTGTCCGTGGCAGACTACGCATGCTTCTTTATCGTTTCCCTTACTTTTGTACTATCGAGACCATCTCTTTATTCGTAGGGGTCGTTCAAGGGATATAATGGCTTCGTGAATGTCGTTCGTTGGTACTCCTACATGCAGGACACAACTGCAGTGGTCTGCAAGGAGCTCTCTATCCCTCACATCGACTTTGACTATGCTGCCATCAACATTCGTGTGCCTCCACCCAAAGTAATGGAGTCGAAGAAGGCTGCGAAGAAGGCTGCAAAGGAAGAAGCGCCTAAAGAAAAAGCTGCAGCTCCTGCCGAAGAGGATGCAAATGCGATTAGCAAGCTTGATATTCGAGTGGGTCGTATTGTCCGAGCCTGGAATCATCCTGATTCTGACAAGTACGGAGTCTCGTTGTCATGAACACTAGATTGTACTGTGAAGAGGTTGATGTCGGTGAGGCGGAGCCTCGTCAGATAGGCTCTGGAATTCGGGCATTCCACACCTTCGAGGAGATGCAAGGCCACATGGTGTGCGTGCTGTGCAATCTGAAGCCCCGCAAGCTAGGAGGCTTCCCTTCGAACGGTATGCTGCTCTGTGCATCCACCGAAGATCATGCAAGCGGAGCACTGATCGATCCTCCTGAAGGAGCGAAGATTGGGGAGCGTGTCACATTCGCTGGGTTTGAAGGAGAGGCTGCAACTCCAGCGCAGGTCCAAAAGAAGAAGTATTTGGAGAGTGCTCTTCCTGTAGGAATGCTGGAGGGCGGTGATGTGTAGTTCTTGAAGACAAATGCAGAGGGTGTTTGCTGCTTTAAGGATACTCCTTTTATGACATCTGCTGGTGTAGTGACCTGCAAGAAATTCCCTAATCAGCATATTTCATAAGATATTTGTTTGAGAACAAACACAAATATCGGTGGTTAAAGTGAGCAAGATGGATTTTATTCATATTCATTCCCGCTCGAAGACGTTCACGAATTGCATATCGATTCAATCGCTCCACATCAGAATGCTTCGAAATCAAGTCCTTTTTAGCTTCATAGAGTATCAGTTTAGAACTTACGGGTGCCTCACGACCTGATTCAAGAAGGAGTTTTGCTATCGCTACCATTTAACAAAAGACATATTGCTACCTTGGCGTTTCTCGTTCTCTGGTGTGTATGTTTGCTTGTAGTAGCGATTGTACTCGCGATTTCCTATGATTGTTCCATCTTCCAGTTGAAGTTCGCGAGTGGGGAGGAGACGAACAACAGGTTGCGACTCGTTGTTGACGTCGGTGTAATCGTAAAACTCTTCGAATTCCTGGAAATCCTCCTCCTACGAAAGAGTGCATCACTTCTGCATACATTGTCATAAGCAATACGTGTGTGACCCTTGTCGAACATGTGTGCACGCACTGCAGAGGCACTCTTAAATCCATGGTTGCAACTTATGCAGACGCACCCAACCGATATCTACATGAGAATGGTAGACTGTCCCTACCTTTTGGCCTAAGTAATCCATGAGGCCTTCTAAATCAATGACACTCTCGCGATCAGGAATGATCAATCCGTGCTTCTTAAACATGTGATCAAGATTTCTAACACTCAGAATAACACGCAAAAAGTACGTTTCAATATCAGAACTAACCTCTCTACAGAACAGACATTTTCCAGGAATAAATTCGTATTCTTCAGGACAAAACTCCTCTTTTTCTGTGCTCGGCGCTGTAATAGTCTCCTCCTCCACAACTTCCTCTTTGGGGGAGTTTTGGAATGCCTCTTGCGCCTGCTTGAGCCCTTTCATGTGGCGTTTGCTCCTTTCATGCTGGTCAAATGCATTCTTGGAGGAAAACGATTTCTTGCAGATCTCGCAGTATATCTTTACAGGAACCTTTTTCTTGTTCTTTAGCGATTCCACTACAAGTGACAGAGTATTCAAACTAGAACCAAGTTTCTGCCTTTCTTCATATAAGTCTTTTGAAAGCGGCTCTAATTGCGCAACCCTCCTTTTCACATTGTATGAGTGCCAATCAGATCGGAAATGAGTGCGTTCGTCAAGGAACCATTAAAAACAGGAATAGGACGCCAGGATATTTTTCTCTCTCTGTTTGATCCGGAAATGTTGCTTTACAAATAAGACAACTGTACTCAGACATCGACTAAAAAAGAACAAACAAAATATGGGCCATTTTAGGTATTTGCGAAAACAAACAACAGAACTCAATCGTAATCTATGGATGTTGTGTATCTGTAAATGAGGGTGTAAATGAACGATCTACCTCGCTTCTTGCCCTTCAATCTCCGATACACCAATCGTGATTTCAAAGATTCCACGTTCCTACATGGGACAAACAACATATATCTAACTCTCAGTACAGATTTTCCGATATGAGAAATCAGTTCTCCTGCCTACGCATTACAAGTTCGAGTTAATCGTACAAGATATCGAGCCAGCTCTTCTGCAGAAGAATGAACAAGTGGAAGACAGCAGCAGTCCTGTTTAGGAAATCTATTGTGAAGCAGAAAACTGGACATACGAAAAGAAAGACCCATCCTCCGTCACAATCTCCATATTGCTTCCGTTCTCTTTGATCTAGCGTCGTTATCAGAGAAATAGGGATACAGCAAGGACATCACTTTTCATAGGGAGGAGAAACTTTTGATTCAGCTTTTTACACTCTGCTCGGGTATACTATATGCCATTAACGAAAAGAAAATACGGCTTTAACATCACCAAAATCCATCACATACCCATCCGAGTTCAGTCTTCCCTTCATTGCAACCTACTTCTTACAGGCATCAGGATATTCCACTGTTGCATGAAAGTTATGTCCATGTAATGGTTCTCGGAATCCCTACAACAAAGAATTTTATCCACACGTACTTTATAGGCAATGAAATGTCCAGAACTGAACTTAAAATCCTGTTTGTTAAGGAATAAGTGAAAGAGCTTTCTAGAGCGTCATACTGTCATACTTGCTTTCTTACATATCACCCTTACTTTCTATACACGTTTCCATGTGTTTGAAAAGTAAACTTTTTGACAATTGTTCCATCAAAATATTTTCATTGTAATGGCTAATTTCGCAGAGTGGCTGAGTACTTTGAGTCCCATCTCCATCGTTATTCTGGGAGCTCTGGTTGGGTTCCTCATGTTTGCCGCTGAGTATGGAGTGGGGCTTCTCGTAAAGAAATACTTCCCTGAAGAGGAGGAGAATCCTGCCACGGTAGCTTCCAAACCTGCCGAAGCATCTCTGTACCAACTTATCAAATATTCGCTTACTTTATAGATCTTCTGATAAACCCAAGGCAGAATAACATCAAATGAAGGTAATAGAGTTGTCCTTTCTTACTTGTGCGTAACTGTTTGTTGTGAATACTCTTTGCGAATAGCAGTCCGAATACATCATTTTCAAATAATTACTGATGAGTTCATCTCAATTCTCGATTCCACAAGGAGAGGAACTGCGTATTGAATGCCAAGGAAGAGAGGCAATCACAATTTCTGTTTCGGACATTTGCACTTGCTATCACGTTTTAGGTGGAACATGGCTCGGTTGAGGTTAACGGATGTGAGCTGCTAACAGAGCAAGTATTCAATAGTTCGTCAGTTCGTGTTCCATCGTTTTCTCTGAATTCTAGCTTGGTGTCTATGCTTGGGATGAATCGAAGGTCCTGATCCAGGGCAAAATCAAAAAATACAGTATTTCTCGTTATAGTCCTATTCCCTATTGTGTTGATGTCCACCGAAAAGTATTGTTTCTTTTCTAGTTTCATTTTCAGTTGCAAATCGAAAGAGATAAAGTTTTTTCTAATAATGAGCGGAAGGCTCCAAGAGTTATTGATCTCTTTTCATTTGAAGTATAGGTGCTTATTCTCGGTCCCCCATCTTGTGGAAAGTTTACAGTGGCAAGGACTCTCCTAGAATATGCAGTTTGACCTTTTTTCGCATCCGACTTGTAGGTTCGTTGCGGAGAATCTCCTCTCTACTTGGACTTTGATATCTATAGTGGCAATGTCACTGTTCCTGGCTGCATGTCTGCTACAGTTATGACTCGTGAAGCTCATATAGCAACAGTAGTTCTGCTTCCATCCCTCGAGTTCTAGAACGCGCAAAAATACGTCTTGTCGCCAACAGTTGAATTCTACGGATTCCAGAACTGCATGGACAACCCTGTGCTGTATGCTTGTGTGATTGCAATGAGTCTAGATTTAAACGACAGATGGAATCGATCATCGAAACCTCCAAAAAACGAATCGATAACGATGAGGCTGTGAGACATGGAGGAGTGATTGTCAACGGAGGCTCGTGGTACCGAGAGGAGGGTTCGAATGAACTGCTTCGAGAACTGATGGAGAGTCTTCAGTTTGATTTAGTTCTCACGATCCAGGAGACAATGCCTGTTTGTCTCTTTTCTCGCTGATCATTAGTCCGAACTGCGATCGAGATTCCCCACGCTTTCTGTCCAGGACTTCCCTCCATTTAATCTCATCAGCGACAACAAGAGAGAGATGGTGGAGCGAAACATGGCGATTGACTCCTATTTCTACGGAGTTTCAAAGGATAAATATCGACTGGCCAACCCAAATGAGCTGATTCGATCCATGAATGAATTGACGATCGTGTCATTTAAGGATCAGAAAGAGATGGGAGAGACAAATAAAGTAGTGGCTGCATTGTGTGGTAAGAGATAGCTTGCTCCAGAAGAGAGATGTGGTGATGATGCGTGGTTGACACCATCTAGAGTGACGATAAACGAGTTGGCTAACCAGATTCTTGCAGTGACAGACGCAAAGATGTACTCCATATAGTCGGTATGAAGTGTAGAATCGATGATGTTAGGAAAGCGTCTATTCTCGGCTTTGTCTTTGTTTCTGCTGTTAATAAGGAGAAGAACACTGTTCAACTATTATTGCCCAGCGGAGGAGATTTGCCTGGAACAATTATGCTAAAGGGAGATATTGAATGGAATAGTTCTTTTGATTATTAGTAGCGTTGTGTTGTTTGTTGTAGTTCATGTTGAGTAAGTCATGTTACAACTTCCTTTCCTGTTTTGGACACTTTTCTACAAATGGATTGATAGAATAACACAAATGAATAAGTATGAATCAAAAGAATCATGATCAATCATTTTTCCTATTTTTGTCATTCACACTTTTTCCTTATGAACGTAGTTTTTGGAAAGTTAGTTCTTGACCGTATCATTGCAAAGCTTGTAGAGGGGAGAGCGCGCGATAAGCAGTGGAGAGTAGGATCTTTCCTTTCACCCTTATTCTATAGCCTCATATAAAAGAAGAGACGATCCGTTTGCTTATCATAAGAACAAAAGAGCTGTTACTAGCTGAGCCTTCTTTGTTGAGAATTGAAGCTCCTCTTGTTATTGTGGGAGATGTGCACGGTCAGTTTCTTGATCTACTAGAGTTTGGGATTTTATACAAGGTGTAACGTATAGAATTCTTCATGTTGGAGGTGATCCTTCCAAGAGTCGTTATCTTTTCTTGGGAGATTACGTAGATAGATCAGATCGCGGAATCCAAATCCTTTGCTTATTAATGGCGTATAAACTAAAGTATCCCAAGAATGTATATTTGCTTCGTGGTAATCATGAATCCGCTGAGATGAACGACGAGGGTGGTTTTAAAGACGAGTGCTTGAAGTTCTATTCTGAAAGCCTCTATCGCGATTTCCAAATGCTGTTCAACTGTTTACCTCCTGCTGCGATTGTATCAAATAAAATATTGTAGCCCTGCATTCCTGGTATTACGTCTAGCTGCGTTCACGGTGGCTTATCTCCAGATCTGACTTCAATGCAAGTAATCCGAGATATCAAGCGTCCTTGTAGCATTCCTGCAGATGGCTTGTTGTGCGACTTGCTGTGGTCGGATCCTTGTGCAGATATCAAGGGTTATGCCCCATCTCCTCGAGACTGTTCCTATCTTTTTGGCTCTGATATCGTCGAGGAGTTTATGAAGCGCTTTGATTTCGATCTGATTGTTCGTGGGCATGAATGCTGCGATGGCTACTGCTTTGCCTTCAATCGAAGATTGGTCACTGTGTTTTCTGCTCCTAATTACTGTGGATGCGAAAAGAACGCTGCAGGCGTCATGTTTGTAGACAAGAACTTATCGGTTCGATTTGTACTCATTCGTGAGACAAAACCATTGCGACGAGGATCGATTGTAAATCCAGACACACTTGCTATTATCAACTAATTATTTTATTGCGTTTTTTATCTTGCCATATGTTTGTAACAATCACAACAAATCGACTTATCTTTAAAAACACTGTCCTTCACTTCGTCCACTAGTTTGTTCACATCCTCTCGTTTCTTGTTAGGAATCGCTTTCGGTGGAGGTGGAACTACTGCTTTCTGCTTAGAAAACGAAAACCAGCCCTTCATTGTCGCCCTAGCATTTGGATCGATTGCCAATGTTTGCAGACATGCGAGAATCGAATTGATAGACCAATACAAACACAGCCCCTATTTCATGAGTGATTCAGACTTCTACAGCAGGCAATTTAGCAGCAATAACAACTGTGAAGAGAGACATTCCGCGCATCATATACTTCATCCCCACTTGCCCATTTGCATTCATCCCATCTGCACCCAGTTCGGTCATGAATAACGTCGTCAGACCAGCCAGCACAGGTAGCACAAAATAAGGATCAGAAACGGCAAGATTTGTGAACCAGCTAAGCCCACCTGTAGCTACGATTAACCCCAATGCACTTGCCTACTCACTGCAGGCACTGTTTCACACAGTCTGCGGACACCCATGAAGCAAGAGATGACCACAGGGATCTGGACCAAGGCTCCGAGCATTGGAGAAAATGGCGATACGCCGGCGGTCTTGTAGATGTTCTAAATGTCACGCACACACTACATGCTACGAGCATCTCGTCCCGAAGGTTCTGGGCGTCTGCTGCCATCCCCATCGACTGAGAGAGACGCGCTCGCTCCATTAACTTATTCAACTCAGGCTGAATCTCCTGCAACTTCACTCGCTGGCGAGTCGAGTTGATCGAGAAAGGGAGCAAAATAAGACGTAACCCAAGTGTCACTCCTGCAATAGCTCCCCACCAAGGAATCCCCATAGAATTAACCCAAGAAAGAAGCGATACTACCCACATCGATGGAGTGCCTAGAATAAATACTTCCAAAGGAGAATACCGATAGAGACACCAAACAGGCCATACTTCAATGCCGTACTATTTAGGCTAGTAAAATAAATCGAACGGTTATCCCAAAAGTCTCTCAACTTCCTTCCAGTCAAGCTCGTATGGAACTGTCTAGTTTGCATAGCAGGATTCAACTGGCCTGCCTCAAACTGAGTAGATCGCACAGAAGAAGCCTTGAGAAAGAGTGCTGGGACTGATCTACACAATCATGATACTACAGAGAAATTACCGAAAATAGCCAGATTGGCATCTAAGCAATCGAACAGAGAGTTGCAGAGCCATGGTAGAGGGGATTTCTTACGAGAGTTCCAGAAATTATCGAGATTTAGCACATGAAACTCCTCTCAGAGAATATCAAACAGACGCAATGTTTGCTGTAAGAAATGCAGTAATCAAGGCAGGGAACTTTCTCCGTTTCAGGCCATCCTCTCTAGTCGCTTTGAGAGGCTTTTCTGATAGTGCTGTTTCTACAACTTCTTCTCCTAGTGAACCTGCTGAGCAGGGTGATCCTGAAGTAATTGAGTTCATTAAGAAAGTAGTTTTCTGAATAGGAGAGTGAGGGTTAGATTATAAACGAAAATAAGGTGATGCTTTTCATGAAGGGAACACCGTCTAATCCTATGTGTGGTTTTAGTTTGCGTGTCGTTCAGATTCTAAAACATTTGGGTACGCTTGTAGACTCGGTGCTATGTAGGTTGTGACTTTGCAAGTGCTAACATTTTAACAAGTAAATCGGTCGTGAAAAACTTGAAGTATGTGAGGTACATCGAATGAGGAAGTTGATATGTAGTGACTGGAAAACATACCCACAACTATTCATCAACGGACAGTTTGTTGGTGGCTGTGATGTTGTGACCGAACTTTTCGAGTCTGGGGAATTGAAGGAGATGCTCAAGAAGGCAGGTGCATTTTCTGATCCAGAGAAGACTGAAGACTCATCTTCCAATGTATCAAAGTAATGTTCCTTTAGAATTGTGTTTGTTCTATATACAGTATCTTCTTTTCTGTTAGCTTTGGCTCCTTTTCAACTCGTTACGGATAAGCAGCAGAAAGATACTAGCTGTTGTTATGCCAGGAAAAAGCGACATCAAATACATGGTGTAATTACTATGGTAGCATGTCACTCTTCAGAGACATCAATAAACTCGAAAAGGAGCTCGAAAGTACACAGGAATCAGAAACAAAACGGATAATTCGTCGGAGGTAGTGTTTCATAGTACAATTATTTGTAGAATTGTTGCAATAGGATTTGCACTACTGCAACATGATCCTCCTGGCTACATTTCAAATAACATAGATTCACGTATTTGGATGCGCTGTTACTATAAAGAGATTTCAAAGTATAGACAGCAGCGTTTTATGAGCAGCGAGGAATATTTGCAATTCCTTCAAGAAGCGATTAATAACTATGAATATATTTTCTCAGAGATGAAAAAATCAATGATTCCTGAGCATGCAGTGTGCTCCTATTCTCTTCTGATTCACATAGGAGATTTGTATCGCTATGTATCACTGGAAGACTCAGGGAATCGTGGGTCATTAACATCTTCAGAACAAGCCTATTCGAAAGCAATCACTCTTGACCCTTCTCAAGGAAATGCATATCATCAGTTGGCTATTCTGGCAACATACAAGAAGTCGTACTGTCGAGCACTCTACTACTGTATACGTGCAATCACTTGCTCAACTCCCTTCTTGACTGCTCTCAGTAATATCCAGTATCACTTCGTTGAGAATAAAAAAAGGCTATCTATTTTCAAAGTACACAATCCGATTCTGAATAAACGGCATTGCAATGAAGTATGATCAACTTTCCTTTGAATACTAGCAACTCCTTCTTCAGTTTGTGGAGTGTTGCAGCCACATTTACAATGCATCATCATCTGAAGATTTTTTGTCTTGCTTGAAGCAGTTTAAATCTACATTATGTTGGTGTCTTGCACAAGATAAACCTTCGTCAACAGTTATGATTCGCATGATAGTTATTGCGATATTTGGAGCAGAAGGTCTATGGAGTCGCTTGAATCAAACTAGTTTTTCCCTTCTTCTCTCATGATTCTAGACTCTGTCACATCACTTGTTTCATTATCTGATGTGAGTGGATGGATCTTGCTGTTGTCATTAGCAACAGCGATCATTCATACTACAGCAATTCCATCTCATCCATCAAAGAATTGTTGTTTTTATGATATGCATCGATTGTAGGTCAGTTGGTCCAGACACATCTCTCTTCGATCTGCTTGTTTCTGCAATGGCTTTCTACGAAAAGGGATCATCACTATCGACCTGCTGTTTTCTCTCTCTTTGTATTGTTTTGTAGAGTATTCAATCAACAAAATCAACCTTGAACTCTCTACAGGTTCATGAGTACGAATCTACTGAGCAGTTATTTTGGAAAGAGTTATTTCTTCTTCGAAAACGACTTCCTGTCGCAACTGCTGATAGGGCAACGAGTCAACAGCTGCTTCCATATGAGCTAGATTTATCGTATTGTTCTCTCTTCTCGGATTGTTTCCACTACTGTGGAGACTCTTCTACTGTTCCAGGTCAGTGTGTAGCAAGTGGGAAGGAAAAATCAATTGTTCTATGTCGTATCCACCAACTGATTCAGGAGATCAAATTGTCACTGAAACGAGACAAAGAAGGAACAGAGCTAGCATTAAAACGACTCCAAACTTGATCTATTTTCAACAAACATGACAATCTGAGTCAGTGTAATAGTTCTTTAGACTATGCTTTCTGGGAAGGAAGAATGGCATTTTTGTTCCATCAGTTTCTCCTTCACTTACACTTGCAGACAACTCTGCAATCTCCTGATCCTTCTTTTTGAGTTCCTCTTTTTTCAGACGCTCTTCAATTCCTTTTCCCATCAAGCACACACTACATTTCGAACAAGTACCCAACACATACGCGCAACAAGCGTTTGCAAGAACATATGAACTACAGCTACCATTGATGAGTCGATCTACATTGGACATTCCTCTTCTCCCCATTGCAATCGTATCGATTTTCTTCTCAACGGCATAGTTACACACAACGTACGGTTAAGAACCTAATGTAAGCAGAAATGCAGGATATCTTCGCAGGTTCGCCACGGACACAAATTGTATCATAGAACTGGAATCCTTTCTCCTTGATTTTGTTCGCAATCTCTTCAAGCCTCTCATGACTTTCTTTCTTCATACGGATATTAAAAGCAATGTCGTGCGTGTAAGCTATACTAAATTTAAAATAGATACTTTACTTGGAGTCTTGAGATTCAGAACATTGAGCACAAGGATATAGTCATTTGGTTTCATAAGTGAGAGCACCCAATCAAGCGCTACTTGGGCTTGCTGAGAAAAGTCCATGGGAACCATCCAACGTTTGCCCTACAGAGAACACTTCACATATTCACTCTACAGTAGGCTGTGGAGCATTAACATCCTCAGAAATGTCAGCACCCGACATTATGATTCACTTCAAATCAAAGCAATAGTTGATAACTCTCAAAACAGGGAAACGGAGAAGCAATCACTAAACAACAGAGATATCTTGATGATCAAAAGACTAGGATGTTACAGTCTCATCTTCTCTTTTTTATATCAATTCTCGGATCCAGTACTCATCCACAATTGGAACAGAGTATTCTCCTCACTCGATGTCTCGAAAAGTATTATCTGAAAACTATGCTATAGCTGTGCTTAAAGAGAAGTAATCCATTCTATTGTTCTTTAATGAGATCATCTTAAAATCCAAACACCGAATTATCCTTATTTGTTAAAGTTTCTATCCGACTCTTTCATGACGTGACAGTTTAAAAACTCAAACCCTTCTCTGTATAATTCATTGCTACCTTAACATAGTTTTTCATATAGTATCAGCAACGATTCAGATAGTGAGCATATTTCGCTTGGCAGCATGAGTTTCTTAACACCAGTTTCTGGTATACTAATGCATTTAGATGGTAGTGATTTTTGCTTGTGGTATCATTCTACAGAACCCATCATTGTAGTACTTTTGGATGGTACACATATCTATGGAATTCTCCGATCAATTGATCAATTTGGTATGTTATTTTCCGATTTTGTTTTGTATTAACTGTTTTTAGAGAATCTCGTACTAGAAAACAGTTTTGAACGATATTTTCGCGACAAATTATATACTGAAAATTATTTGGGTACTCAAATTGTGCAGGGACATAGTGTCATGCTGGTCGGGTCATTAGTATACTTATGCTTTTTCTATTATTGAAAAGGATGGAACATTGGACGACTGTCCTATTGATGGATTGAAGAAGGTATCTATTGAGGAATATACGGAATATGTCAATCTTAGTGATGAAGAGAAATGTAAGATATGCAGCCCATCTTTTATGGTATAGTAAAGTATAATGGGGAAGAAATAAACAAAATCGCTTCGAATGCTAGTTACATGATATCCCTATCCTAAATGGCATGTTCAAATGGTGTTTATTCGAATAAACATGTACTATAAAAAAATAAGTTTATGTCGCTTAGTAACCATTTGCTGTCTAACGAGTCAAACAGAAAAAGCTCACCGAGCTTGTTTCGCCACCATTGTTTCCCAAATAACGGATTGACAGCAGTTACTGGGCTAATTCCATAACATGGCATACATACAAAAAATACAATCAGTAAGAGTATGTTATAACCATTGCTGTTACGCTCTTCCCCGAAAGATGATACCATCATTTTGTATTGTGTTGGTGGGTCAGATTGCAGTTAAAAGACCATGGTTCAGTCTCACATCATAATATTCCTCCTCCCCAAACAAATTTCATCACGAACACACACATACTTATTCCAAACTCAAAACAGAAGAAAATATGAGGTTTCTCTATGACCCAGATATCTCTGGCCCTTAGTCCCTATTTCAAATGGCCCTCTATATTTCGATGGGATTATTACCTATTGAACTAGTTCATCATGGCTGAAAGACTTTCGATTACTGCTAATGGCGCTAAGC
>JZRM01000320.1:0-19093 GCA_000963415.1 Blastocystis sp. subtype 6 | reverse complement strand
CTCAAGAAATATCCTCAAGTCAAAGTCATTTAGTTTTTCTTTGTTTCCAAAAATTTTCTTGATTTTTATCTTTTCTTTATAGATGCAACGGCTCTTGGTCTTGCTAATTCTTTACCTGGTGGATCAGTGTGTATGTCTTGAAACCCGTGCTCGCTCTGCTTCCTGTAAGCGAATTCCATTTTGATTACTTTCCAGCTAGTTCTGTGTTTGGAGATGATCTACCACATTTCCCAGTATCAACGCTGTACCTGTATCCTGGTGTCTATGCACCTCCTCTTCCGCTTCTTCATTCTGAAGACTGGGTCATACAAAGCGTGGATAATCCGTATCCAGATGCTGTTCATTTCAATGATCAGGAGCATACTTTAACATACTTTGGAGAGTTTTCTGAAAGTGAAAAGGTGCTTAAAATAGTTCTAGAAAGGGGCAACAATACAGCCGAAGTGTCACTTACTCTAAAGAGAAAAGGTCTTGTTGTAGTTTTAATTTCATTCCTAGAGGTTCAGACGCTTCCTAACGGAGTGCAGACGTGCGTAATGAAGGAACCTTTAGATGTGAATGTGACTTCGTATCAGTTTGTCGATTCCAATATTGATTTTTGTTATGAGAACGAAGCATTCTCATTCACCCACGAAGATCCGCGAACGTAGTGGTTTCCTTTTGCTGCGATGTAGACACTCTGGCTCTCGATTTTTCCTTCTGAGGTCACTCTTGAAGCCAGACTCTACTGGGATCTATTCCTTCTCGATCGTAGGCACTGCTCAGACCTCCGTCTATCTGGACAATTACCCTACCCCTCTCTTTGAGATCGACAACCAGGGATCCTACTATCACACTGTGGTGATGAAGCTGGATGCGTCCTATCACTACCTTGAGGCCCATGTGGTCGCTGAGATCGACGAGCACTTCACACTCTATGGAGCCACTCGCAATCCCTCGGGCATTCCCTACGTTCTGAGTCGATCGAAGCTCTTCCTGCCCCCTACAACACCACACATCGATCCTCTCCCCCAGTCTGCCTCAGCCTGGAATGGCCGTTGGGAGGGCCACGTCAGTGTGTGGCCGCAGATGCCCACCACGTTTCAGCTGTCATGTGACAAGTGCGAAGGATCTGTCAATGCTGCTGGCGACGTTACTGTGCTTGTCAATGATGCGTGCTCTGTCTCTGTAGGTGTAGAAACAATCGAAGGGATTACTTCTCTTTCGAATGTGACTCTCACGAATCAAGACATGATCAGTGGATTCATGGTGTCATTGTATGTCTTGCGATTCTCTGATGATAAGCTATTCTGTCGGAAATCACTCTCTTCTCTATCAGAACTGGATCGGTTCTTTGGCTGAGATTACCTCGCTCGATCTCTCTACAGTTTACGAGAACTATACCACGGTATTCTCCTTCTACGCACAGACGGTGGACGAGGGATTCACGACAGCCACATTTTCCCCTGAATGCTCGCTTCAGATTGATGGAGCTCAAACACGCACTCTCCGTAATGAAGAAGGAGGTAGCTTTGGTCAGTTGCTATTCCTGTAGTGTACCACCATTTCGAACTCACCTGTCCTCAGGGACTTATTCCATATATAACCTTTTCTCCCAGTATGGCTTCTCCTCTTCTTTGCACGGTCCCATCGATTCGCTTTTCGGTGCTTGCAACACGTCTTATTCGCAATCAACGCGTTCCGTCCATGTGCATCGTGAACCTACCAGAACCTATATCTGCTGGTGAGTTTTATGTCCCAGAAGGTCTCTATGTTGATAGCAATAATTGCATCCAAGGAATTCCTACTCGTGCTGGAGAGATGACGGAATATGTTTCTACTGTTCGTTATGGTAACCACACTGTTGCTGTCTCGATCCTTTTGGGAGTGTATGAGGAAGTGGAAAGGATCACTGAGGTGAAGTTTAAATTGAATGGAGAGTTTGTCCGTCATGCAATTTACCTCGATTTTGGAATGCACTTTACTATTGAGCCTTATACGAACTCATCGTGTGGATTCATTGTTTGTCCATTGAGCTCGTTCCCTTCTTTTGTTTCCTTTGATGGTATCCACTTTTCTGGAGTTGCTACAAGGAAGTGGAATGACACGTAAGAGTAACAAATACTTATGAGACGTAGACTATCTGTCTTAGTGTGCAACACGAGGGACTGTACAACTGAAAGGATAGACATTAGGATGTCTTTTAATGACGCAGTACCTTATTTCCATTTAGAAAAGGGATTTGGTAGTCTAAGAATAGTAACTCCTCTTGAAACCTTTATGCAAACTGTTGAAGAAGACGATTATCATCTTCTCGGGATGGTTAGCTATGCAAATGTAACATTTGCTTGCCATGCTCAGGAAGGCTGTGCTTATTCCGTCAGTGACGAAAATCGCGCTCCATCTATTTATATCCCGTTCTTAGCTGAGGAATCAACCACATTCAACTTCCCTCTGCCTACAGTTGGGGATCTTTTCTATTGGAGAGAGTTAAGGGGTGTTGAAGGAGCTGCACTCCCGACTTTCTTTGTAGGATACGATGGTGCTTATCAGTCATTCATGGTCAATTCTACCGATCTTGAAGTGGTTGTCGATGCAGAAGCTCTGGCTGTTAATGGATATGCCGAGCAGGCTATGAACACCAGCCTTTCCATGGCGATCCAGACTTCTCGTTTTGTGTATAGCTTGAATGTTGAGTACTCTATTAAGAGTCATGCTTTGTAAAAGTTATGATTTGTAGAGAGCGAGGAGGAACATGACTTGATTCCTCTAGAGTTCGTTTGTTATCGTTCAACTGGAGAAAGCCGTCTTCCTCACTTCAATAGTTCAGGTTCTTCCTTAACTGTGGATTACATTACGTTCGAAATACCTGTCTTCCCATCGCAAATCACCCAAGTTGTCGAGGTTCACTCTGGCGCTTACTCTCTTTCATTTGATGCAGTTGATACGACAGTCGTTGAAATTCGGCAGCACGGTGTTGTAATCGCTCTGCGTCATCCTGGAGAAACTGAAATCCACTTTGAAGTTGGTGTTTTTGTTCCGTATTCCACTCTTTCCGTCTCCTCCATGCATTCATTTTCCTTTGAGGGGAGTGCTTGCGAAGCTCTTGGGTGCTCTCTAGATGTGGATGGCGATTTTGAACTCCTGGTGAATGGAGAGAGTCTGGTATCCTATCGTACACCTCACCAGGGGAGACAAACTATGACTCTCCCCGCCTCCTATATTCACAGCGGTGAGAATAATATTACACTGATCTTAACTACGGTCACCAAGCAGAACGTGATGTTCACTTTATTCCCTATTAAGCAGAAGCAGTCGGCTCTTCTTCCAGGAACATTGTATGGCTCATCCACAAGCAAGGTGCTATCGTAGGATATGCTTTATTCTTAGTTGAATCAGTCCATTGCACAAGTGTTGGCTTCTCCAGAAGCTGTCTATGAGGGCCAAAACTATGCTCACTGCATTTCGATCCATCTTCGCTACCCTCAGTCTGTCAGCACGCTTGTGATGACAGGAACGGACAGACTGCAGCCTGCGGAAATCTTGGTGACAGGAACCGATGTGAATAATGAGCACCACTTGCTGCTGGACATGCCGAAGCATCTGCTGTTTGCAGCGAACTCCACCTTCAGCCATACATTGCGTGATGATGTGATCATTCGCGATCTTCATATTTACATCCAGAGTAGATTTGATCAGTTCTTGTGATTCTAGACGAGGATTCAGAAAACGATCAGCTGTCTCTCACGCATTTCGAATTGAAGGACATCCAGGTCACTGCCAATCGCCTTTCAGTCTGTCGCAGCACTGAGGGACTACGTGTTCCTGCGGGAGAATGGCTTTCGATGGAGTGTCCTTCGGGCCAAAAAGGAGTGATTCTGCAGCAATGCGTGGTACAGGATGGAAATCCTGTATGGAGCGATGCATTCTCTCACTGCTGTTTTCTCGCTAACTCTATCCTCATCTCTAGTAACATCTTCTCCTTCTCGGAGCCAAGTGGTGATCGCATGGGAATACCAGTTCGTCGGGCTTTCTCCAATCATAGAAAATGAGTGGTTTAACGAGTTGAGTTCTGTGCTGCAGCGCGAATTGCTGCATCTTTCGGAGAGAAGAGGAGAGGTTGTCGCTTACGAGAGTCACGATGGGTGCGTAGTGCCTCTGCTGACCCTGTTAAATACTACGCAGTACAGCAAGTCTCAGTGCAAACGATTTTCCATCCGAGCAGTCATTCCTGCGTCCAAGCGCGTGGATCTCCTGGGAGCTGTGTACATCGAGATGTTCACGCTGCAGGAGCCCTTCTGCGCGATGTATCCTACGTACTGTGAGTCGCTACTCTCCATCGACGTCAGCGTGGATCCTTCTCTGCCGAGCGTGACACCCTTTCTCGTCCTCCCCATCGTCGTGCTCGCATGCGTTGTCCTCCTTCTGCTTGTCGCCGTCGTGTACTTCTACAAACGAATTCGGAAGTTCAACTCGAAGCTGAGGGAAAAGCAGCAGCTCCTGTACCAGGCGAATGCGAATTTACTTCACCAAGAAGGCATGATGCCGCAAGTACCTGCTGGGGTACCGAACCCGTATTACCAGCGCTTTATAACTCCTCTAGGAGAAATATACTACGCCTCTCCTGTCCGTTTTGTACAGTGACTTGTTTGTTGAATAATCCAAAAATCGGGGGAATATCTAGACATGTGGTATGTTCCGATTTTCTCAATTTCTGTGAATAATACATGAGCACTGTGTATACTAGGCAGGCTATCTTGTCTCCCTATTTTATCAAGATTAACAGTGAGGCATTTCAAGTATAAAACGATGATTGTGTCATTCTCCGTAGATTCTTTACGATGAATATTCTCATATCCTTGTCCATGTACACAAGCAGCAGCCTATGTACAATATCTCCGTTTTGTGTTGATTGTGTAGTATGTTCTTTCAGACATTATCTGATCTATCCTTGATCCCGATAAAGCTGTCTACTCCCATTACCTTTATTCCGCATGGTCCTGTGTTGTCTGTTAGTTTTTCTAATGATAATCGTTTTATTGCGATTGTTCGCAGTCCTACCCTGGTGGAGGTTTATAATTTAGTGGATCCGAAGTGTGTTCTGCTCTCATGAACTAATTCCGTAGACATAACTGTGTGAAGATCAACGTGAAATCAAAAGAGTCGATCATCAAGAACGGAATCGTCTGGTCACATAGTAAGAAGGAAATGAAGGACCAGAACGTGTATTGTCCAATTCTGACCGTAGCCACGAACAAGTCGCTCTCATTTTATGAAGTATCTGTGAAAAACTCCTATTTGGTAAGTTGTTCGTTTTCTTTGCAAGTAGATCAAAAGCATCAAGTTTAGCGTTGCTTATCTGTGGAGCAATCGTCTCAACCAGCTGATCATGGCTGCAGACGCAAGCAGTGGACGTCTCTATGTGTATACTGTTCGTGAGATGGGTGTAGTGGTGAGTGGCCGTCGGTTCTTGTGAGCGTTAGAAACTCCAGTCGATGACACTGTCGATCACTCCGGATCGCGCATCCACGATGATCTCCACGTTCTACCGGGCCACTTATCTTATCCAGTACAGTGAAAGTCGCGGATTTCTGTATGTCTACGCGTTCAGCAACCGAGAGAATGAGTTCAAGTACTACAACACCGTGGCACTGTAGTCGCACTGCGCTGCGCTCATTTCTAGACCACAGCCAGGTCCTGCCGTGCTTTCTATCAGCGATAATCTGCTGATGGTCCATCTGAAGATCTCCCAGGTGACGTACTGCGTGGACATCGCCGATGTTCCCTTCGACGCGGCCAGCAATGTCTCGCTGCCTGCTGTCACCAAGAACGCAGTCTCGAAGCTGGAACTGATTCTCTCTTCTAACGAGGCTTACCAAAAGCCGGAGGTGCAGAAAGCATTGGAAGATCCATCGTTCCGAAACCTGAAAGAGCAGGAAATCCCTTACCACAGCTACGAAGTCCAAATCACCAGCAATGCGATCGGATTGGAGCTTGAGAGCACCTTCCCAAGGTGAGTTTGAGGCGATCAGTCGACTGTAGGTTGTTCGTTGATGCACTGGATGGTCGTGTTCATGGCTGTCTCGATAACTCTGCTTTCGTGAAGGGCTATACTGCGACGATTAGTCCCATCCTTCGTTCCCAAGTGGAGATCGGCTCCTACATCACGCACATCAATGACCATTTTGTCGTTGGAAACACGTTTGCTTCTGTTCTGCAACTCTTGCGAGAGGAGAAACGCCCTCTTCGAATCCGATTCGAGCAGGGCCATGTGGTGGACGACCCATACGCCTATCATGGCGATAACCCGATCGTGGAAGTGAGCGAATTGAGCAACGAGGAGGGAGTGACTGATATACTGTACGACGACAGCACGTACTATCTCCCTAACAATGTGATGGTGGATACTCGACGCCACTCCATCTTGGCTGTGCGATTGTTGCTGACAATGCGGACAGTCTCAACGATCGATAATGTACGTTTCCTTCTGCGCCGTCGTTCGGTGATTCCTCTCTGTGTAAACGGCGAGTGGGTTGTAGAGAAGCAGCCTATTAGTGCCTATCCTCGTCAGCTATTGCTGGAGTTGCTAGGAAATGCGATCCCTCATGTCCTGGAGCAGAATGAGCTGAGTGCTCTGTTCGATGTGTTGAACACAGTAGGAGTATTGAGGAAAACTGAGTATAGGACTACGCGTCACTGCTACGACGTGCGTCGAAAAACAAGGAACTTGCGAAGTATGTTGAGATAAGTCGAAAAGATTACAACACGCGCGAGCTGAATGGAAACATGGTGATTACGCAACAGGAGTTCTTGGAAAAGGTTTTGCTGCCGTTGCAGACCAAGATGGACGCTGTAAACTACGAGCTGGTGATTCTGATCTACTTGCAGTCTTTAATTCATCTAGGGATTCCGATCTCTGCAGACTTGTTTGATTGTTGGGTGTCGGTCAAAGGTAGAACACAGCACATTCGTCAGCATATCCTCAATACGGGAGGCCAGAAAACTGTCTCTGCTTTGTTTTATCTCTATCAGACTGGTCTTCTGCGTCCAGATGTAGAGAAGTCGAAACGTCAGTTGCTGCAGGAAAGCTCGTCTTCGACTATCCTTGCGTTATCCACTCTTCGCGAAGCGAATGACTACGAAACACTTCTAAACTACTATAATGGGAAGCAGAATGTGGATGAACGTGGAGAGAGTGATGCATAGTTGGACATGATGCTACTGATTCTGAGCAAGAATGCTCGAGCGATGAAAGATGAGTTGAACATGTGGATCTTGAACATCATTGGTCTCGCCACTTATCTGTATGAAGAGAATGAGGACATCCAGCCTCTATATAGCACCTATCACTTTATTCGACATTATACACCTGTAGGAGCATTGTCAGTTGCTGAGAGTAGAAACTACTGCAAGATGTCAAGTATCCTAATCGTCTAGGAGGACTTCTGGGATTTGGAGAAGGCGGTGAGGAAGGTGGCTTGCCTAGCAAAGGAGAGTCGTTAAAACAGATTCTACAAACGGTAAAGGAAACAGTCATTCGATTAACTTTTGGATAATGCTTGTTTGTTTGCTTACCTGTTCCAAGAGCTGACTGAACATGAGCTGGTTCTGTGAGCAATTGAATGTAGTTTACACAGAGGAGAAATCGATGTATCATTGAACTGTAGTCGGACAGAACATAAGAAAAATGTGCCTTTTTGTGGAGTTCCGAATCTGTTTGTAACTCTAATCAAATCGTTTGATTCGATTCCATTTTACGAATCTCCTCATCTTCTGCTTGGTAAGAACACGGAACTTATGATTTCTCCTGTTCTTCAGTTTCTAGGGAGATTTTCTAGAAGGCATTTTTCACTAGTTCCTCGACGTTTAAGTGTGAAGTGGGACAATTTGAAGATTATCGCTCCTGCTTTAAAGAATAAGGGGGAAGATAAGTACAAATGGATGGAAGTAGAGCTAGTATTTCCCATTTTCATTAGACATTCAATAAAAATACTTCATCGCGCCTGTATGACGAAGATTGGTTTCCTTTTTGTGTATTTGTGATTTATAGCTATCTCAAATCGGTCATTAATTCTTGTGGAGATATTATGCCTCTTCGCCAAGTTGTTGAAATGGGCAATAGTGATGTCTAGGAACTTTCGAATTTTCACGAGGATGATTACTCGGACTCGCTTCCTTACACTCTCCATGGCTATTCATACTATAATCGGAAGAGTCCAACGGATCTCCTTCCGTTGTTCTGCCGAAAGAAGCTTGGATCAGACCAGGAGGAGGTAATACTCAACCTGAACACGGAGTTTCCGGAAGGGTGTGTGTTTTGTGATGTATTGAGCGTAGGTCCGTCACGGTGAATAACTTGGTGGTGAGTCAGGACAGCCGTTTTTTGGCCTACACGATCGACACGACAGGAGAAGAGCTGTACAATCTGTATATCAAGGACTTGAATAGTGGGCAAGTTGAAGTGATTCAACGCAACGTGTATTCCTTTGCTTTTGGTCTTTCTCATCGCTCTCATCGCGACATCTACTACAGCGCTGCGAATAGTCTCATGCGTACGAATCGCATTTATCGACATGTATTGGGAACTTCGGTCACTCATGACACGCTCGTGTTTGAAGAACCTTCTGCTATCCACTACTGTGATGTAAAGCGAACCAACGATTGCGTATGGCAGTTGATGGAATGCCATGTAGAAATACATGCTGTTTCTCTCTGCGTCGAAGTCAGATTCGGAGATTTATCTTCAAGGGGAGCGCTTTCGTTCTCCCGTTCTTTTAGTCAAACGTCACGAACAAGAGGAGTAATTGAGTGGATCGTGAGTAACAAATAGGTGCTATGTGGAGCATATTCAGCATTTCTTCATCGTTGTGCGTAACTCTCCTACTCAGTCCTTCGAAGTGTTTTTAGTGCGTGAAGAGGATGTCTTTGCGAATTACCTTCTCAAGTCTTCCAAGAAAGAAGGGTTGATTGACCAGTGCTTTGCTCAACACAAAGTCATTCAGCTGACTCCTCCTTTAGTAAATACTTCAGATATCATTCCTGATTCATATCGTATTTTCGATATGGATATTATGAAGGTAAGTGGGTCTCCAAGTGTGAAGAATAGCAACATATCTTGCTCTACGAGAAGAGTTGCCATGGCTATCGGATTCGTTCACTGCAGCTCGATCTGTATGACAACAATCTCAGCATATCGGAGCAGCTGTTTCCGATCAATCACATTGGCGACATGGCTCTTGGAACCAATCCAGTAGGTCTTGTGACGACTCTCTTCCCTTAGGACATTGACAGTAACACGATCACGTACTCGCTATCGAATCCATTGACTCATGGCGATACCTATGAGTACGATATCACCAGAAACACTGCCAAGTTGATTCAACACCTTCAGCTACCTTCATCTGCTCAGATCGATCCCGAGCAGTTCTTGATTTACACAGAATCCATTCCTTCTTTTGATGGTCAAGAGATTCCCACCGTCGTTGTGACTCCGAAGAAAGCTCCAAGACACGCTCCGATGCTGCTGAGTAGCTATGGATGTTACGGTGTGGACAATCCGATCCACTACTCGCCGTCTCTTCTCTCTCTGCTTCAGCGAGGATGGATTTTGGGATATCCGTGCATTCGGTAGGATAAAACAGCTCGATTTCCTCTAGAGGAGGGGGCGATAAGGGACCTCAGTGGTATCAGCAGGGCAGAAAGACACGTCGTATGAACGGAGTGCGAGATCTGGATGACGTGGCTGGGAAGTGGTGCGATGAACATCCGATTTGCTTGACAAGCAATAGTGCGGGTGGAATCATAACAGGAGCCTTGTTGAACCAAACAAACCATCCCATTCAGAGTGTCGTTTTACATGTACCATTTCTGCTTCTCGAGGAGACGTTAACGAATCGCGACTTGCCTCTCACAGTTACAGAATTCGACGAGTGGGGAGATCCGAGTGTTCCCGAGGAGGCTGCAGGGATAGCGGCGATATGTCCTTATAAGAACATATCACGACGCAACTATCCTAATATTTATTGCATTTGTGGTAATGGAGGGAAAAGTTTCAAGATGTAGGGATCAACGACAAGCGCGCTCCTTACTATCATTCACTAAAGTACATAAATCGAATCAGGGAATTTAACACGAACCCTGATTCGATTCAAGTTGTGGATGCCTTGTACGAATCGTTCGCAAATGTAAGCACTAGATATGGAGGTCACTTTTGTGAAAACGATCCGAATTATGCTATAAACTGCTCTGTGCAACAATTAGCCTTTTTAATTCACTCAGTGGGTGGTGTTATTTAGCTTTGTTTTTTCATAATCACAAGTTGATATTATCCTTTTGAAATAGTTGAGTGGGGATATATGAAAATGACCAAAATCAGCCCCTTTTTCGCTATTTGAACAACAATCATATTCATCCAGTATTGATTCGACATTGTGGTAATTCTTATGAGTGGACGAAGCGGGAGTTCATTGGGAAGACTGAGAGACATGGATCTCAACATTGATACAATACCTACCTCCGGAAGGATGAGATCGGTGTCCGAAGTTTATTCCATGGAGTCTCCTATTTTTTCACTGGAATCACCGGATCGAAAGTTGTATTCAAAGACTACGAACATTTCCCGATGTGTTAGTCCCTTAATTCCTAGTATTGATATGGCGTCCACTGGGAGTGAAATAGCGCAAAACGATGGAGATACCTACATCAGTTCAAGCGCATCATCAAATCACCATCTAATGCGATCTAGCCGTGAGACGCGAGGTCGTTTATTTTCTGAGCTTTCTATTTCGGAGATGCCATCTGAGTCTGTGGATGGTAGAGTCAAACAGAGTTTTTCATTTTCAGAAGCACTTCCAACACTGAACATCTCGTTTCCGTGCAGTTATGAAGAAAATCTCGAGAGTCGAGGCAAGTCGATAGTGCAGTTGCGCGAAGCGGCAATCAAGCGTGTAATCGTCCGTTCTGGCGCGAAGATGGCGCGATATAACATCGTGTACACAAAGGATCATTACTACTGGCCGCAGGAGACCATCCGGCACTGTCGAACAGGGCGCATCAAGCGAGGAATGGTGTTGAAGCGTCAGTTCGGCATCTACTATCCGGAGAAGGGACACGACCTGATCGCTCTGAAGATCATGGAGAAGGTATGACTGGCCCCGCTCTCTCACCCGCAGACCGCCATCAGCGAGAGCTTCCAGTGGGACGAGGACGACGTGCAGACCGAGCTGGGCGTGATGAAGGAGCTGAGCATGCACGGCGGCCACGAGAACGTGCTCTACATGTACGATGCGCTGGAGACGAAGGAGTATCTCATCGCCGTCATGGAGCTCGTCGACGGCGATCTGCACGACATGCTCGGCTCTGTCCAAGGTCACGTGGCAGTGGTGGACGTGTTCCGCCAGATCCTCCTCGGCTACCAGTACATCATGAAGCAGGGCTACTACCACTGCGATCTCTCGCTCGAAAACGTCCTTGTCAAATTAGTCCCCAATTATCGCAAAACCGGAAAAGCGCGGTTAATCGTCAAACTCTCCGACTTCGGACGAGTTCGAAAGATGGACGCCGACGGAAGCGCTGTCATCGAGTTTGACGAAATCGCGGGGAAACCCTACTATTTGGCACCCGAGGCATATAGCGATTCGTATGAGGCGGGTCCCGCGGATATCTGGTCGTTGGGGATTATTCTGTTTATTCTGATTACGGGAAACCCTCCGTTTGGGATTGCGAACGACAGTGATGAGGTGTTTGAGCCTTTTTCGAGTGTGGGGTTTGAATACTTGATTCCTGCTCTTCAAAGACATGATGCCACAGAGGAAGAGATCGGTAGGACTTGAGAGCAGCGGTGAGATGTAGGGCTGTTGTCAAAACTTCTGGCAATCGATCCAGATAAAAGGCCCACGTTGGATTCCGTTTTGCAGCTTGCTTGGCTTTCTGTTTGATCGGTTGCTATTTCTATCTATGTATTCAGGGTCTTGCCATTCCTGGTGTTTTTGCTGCATTCTTCTTGTTTGTTGGAAAAACAGTTTTCCATTTCCTACAGAACTGTTGGTAGACTATGAATATTGGAAAGATCGATTTGTTCATATATATTCTAGTCTTTCTGTTATTTCTTGACAGCACTGCCGATGTTCTGCGGAAATCCTTTTCGCTAGGATCAAACGGGAGAATTATTCATGGAAAAAAGACCTCCTCCGTGGGAAACTCGTCTCTAGCAACAGTTCTGGCTCAGGAGCAAGAAACATCCTGGAATACGAATTCCTCGTCAGAAACGTAGCATATCTACCCTCTTATCATGGATAGTAATACGCGCTTTCCTTTTCGTGCCATGATGCCTCCTTCTGAGAGGAGAGTGACTGCTTCTGCTGCTTTTCTGTCTCTATATGAAGAACCTACTTTTACATCGTACGTTTGTCTCTGTTGTCTCAAGTAGATCACCTGATTGGGACACGTTTGCATCGAATCTCCAAGTGTACCTGTCTGAGCGATTTGTAACCGATAGGAGTACACACGAGGCACTTACACCGGTGGCCAATGACTGGCGTTACGTGGAGAACTTCTGCGTTTTTGAAAAAAACAAGAGCATTTACTTGATTAACAACAAGAAATCGTATCCACGGAAGAAGTATCCGAGTACAGCTTACTGCTTTTCCTAACCTGCAGCCGAGTTCTATTCGTGGTACTACAAACGCTACATCTACTTCCGGAACAATTCTCTCACCTCGTTTCCCGCGGGGATGACAGTACTGGATAATGTGTATTTCTTCATTAATCGTGGCTGGGGCGGATGGAACAACATTTACCACCACACCGAGTGGGTGAATAACCTGCTTCGCTACGTCCATCATGCCTCCGAGCTTCCTCGCGTGGTTGTCTCTTCTGTTGTGAACACTAGATGGAGAATGTTGTCTACTATCCGGACATAGTGAATCAGAACCTCACTCACGGTGATCCCAAGGGACACTACAAATGGGGCGTGGAATATTACAATCTGGCAAAGACAGTCTTTCCTGCGTCGTTCTATCCCCATTTCATCGAGGGAGCGGAGTATGCTTCCATGAACTTCTCCTTCTGCGCTCGTCGAGGTGTAGTTGAGCTGGAGGTGTCTGTCGTAGATTATCGCACGAATCGTACCGAGAATGTATGACACATTTGTCAATGTGCGCGAATCAATGCTTATTCGGCTTCTCGCCTATCGGAAATTCCACCACTCTCTTCGAACACGAGTTCCGGAAAAACTTTCGGTTTTGTATTTGAATCGAAATGGCGGGAGAAGAGGAGTGAAGAATGTTGACGAAATCCTGGACTATATGCGCCGTTCGAATCGATCTGAGCTTGTTGTAGAAGAGAACATTCCGAGGACATTCGAGGAGCAAGTACGGAGCGTAATGAGTATAGACATATATGTGAGCATGCATGGAGCTGCTATGACACATATCATGTTTATGGAGCCTTTTGGAGCGCTTATCGAGTTCAATCCGCCAAAATTCAACGAGGCGTACTATCGGAATATGGCGGGTAAATCGAACCTGCTGTTTTATGGAATTTATAAGACATCAACAGACAATATGAAATACTCGATGGCAGAGCGTTCTACTGACAAGATTCTGAATCAGTGGATTACTGTCCCTTTAGAGCTGTTTGCTAAGACGTTTGACTTGGCATCGAAAAAGGTGTGGGATGTTAAGTATAAATTGTGTGATATTTATTTTGTTTGCTAATAAAACATTCTGGTAGCTCAAAGAATCACTACCCGCCATATGATTCGCCACAGCATTGATCTTCTGAGTGGTTGGTGATCCCTATTCCACCTCACGAATAGCTATTACGAAGAAAGGAAAGGTGATACCTCGAGTGTTGGGATGCGGTAGTAACTTGATGAGCATCGTCTCTTCAATTAAATGCATTCCCAAAGCAGGCGGTGTTGGGTACTTTGCTGATGAGAGTAAAGTATGATTGGGACACTGTTGTTCTGTGTAGTATGAAGATTTCCGCATTGGAGGTGGTATTACACTAAACCACTTGTCTTGGGCACAGATTCTCAACGTCCCTACTGCATTGTTAGCAATTCAGGTTTCAGATGTCTATTTTTCAACACTCTAGGGTACTGATGAATACGGCGTTCTTCTTCGTCAACGAATGGAAGAGATTGGTGTAAACACAGACTATATTATTGTGGATGACAGTTTTCACACTTCTGTTTCTCATCTATTTATCGACTCGTTCGTATCCTTTTATTCGCTGACTGCTAGGAATGGAGATCAACATACCTACATGTTTCGTGGTGCAACGAGCTTCATAACCCCAGAAGTCGTGACTAAATACTTTGTTCCTCACCTTGACAACGCCAAGATCGTGACTTCCGAAATCTCTCAAGTCCCTCTGGCCGGTGTCCGTTCCTTCTTCGAGGCTGCAGGAGAGCGAAAAATCCTCCGTTTTTTGGACATGGATCTTCCGTGCAGTGTGGCCGTGGGTCCAGCGCAGCTGGGGTCGAACGAGGACGTAGGTGTGATTTGCTGTGCTCAGCGCTAGCTGGAAGCCTGTCTGAGCAGCTGCGAGGTGCTCAAGGTCAAGTACGATTGATGACTCCTCTCCACTCTAGTCAGGGTGATGTCCCTGAACTCTTCCCCGAGCTGGACGCGCAGATGCTCCTCCAGGAGCCACCGTGCATCACCGCGGAGCGAATAGCGGATCGCTGTCCCAGCGCGCAGTTCGTTGCGGTCACCTCCGGCCGCAAAGGAGCAGGTCTGTGCGTCCGTGGCCACGACGGCATCGGCATTCGCATCATCCCCGACATCGACACGGCCGACGACACGGGGGCTGGCGACGCTTTCCTCGGTGGACTCATCGCAGGACTGTACCACTGGGGCATGCCGCAGACAGAGGAGGAGGTGAAGCGACTGGGCCACCTGGGATCGCTCTCGGGTGCCGTGTGTTGCCAGCAGTTCGGAACGCTTCCAGATGCGGAGAGCGTGATGAAGATGACGAGCGTCGATGACATGAATATCGTGAAGGACTTGTTTTTGGTGCCGATGAGCGATACGCTGGTTGAAGACGCTGCGAAGCCGTCGATCCCCGAGAACCCAGTGATTGATTCGCTGCGCCAAGACAAGAACAGCCTGAAGATGGTGATGGAGGTGAGACTGATTGACATCGATGAGCCACAGACGATCGACGAGAAGCAGTTTGAACGCGTTGCAGAGATGATCGACGAGAACCATCGGCACGGTCACAAGCTGTTCATTTCAGGCGAAGGCTGCTCTGGTTCGGTGGGGCAGCGGATGGCGATGTCACTGACATCGATCGGGATTTCTTCCCAGTTCGTTCCTGCGATTGAATGGGAGCATGGGGATCTTGGCCATCTGTCAAAGGGGGATTGCGTGGTCTTGATATCGCATTCAGGCAGGAATGAAGATGTCACGGGTCTGATCGATATCTTCAAGAAGCGAGGTGTGGTTGTGATCGGCATGTGTGGGGAAAAGGATTCTCCTCTGCTCTCAGAGACTGATGCGGTAGGAGAATGAAGTCCGGCGAACTGTAGGCGTTATTTGTCCCAGCGAATGAGGAACTGCTGAACTGTATTCCGTCTAGGAGCGTGATCTCTCAGGAGGCTGCAGTGAACGCACTGATGTCGCAGATCTGCGCAGTTTGCAAACTGAGTGCTGGAGACTTCATTCGAAATCATCCTTCTGAAGATCTTGCCAATGTTCCAGAAAAGTGATTTCTGTGTTTTATTTTTTCTTGTTTTTGTTGTAAAATGCTTGCTGCAAATAAGGACCTTAACAAGTACATTGATATGAAGCGTTTAAAGGTACTGAACGCGACACAGGAAAGTAACGTGAAATTTCTATTCGAAGATTGTATGAATGGGATCGAAAGTCGAGTGGATCCACAAATAATTATAGTTATATCTTTTTGTAAAGGAATCATGGCTTTTCTTAACAAGGAACGTGCCTTTTACAGAACCGGTAAAACTGACCTCTATAAGTATTGAAGCTCCAAATGATGGTATAAAGTTCAGTTCTAGTCTTATGTAGATTCTGCTCCCACTGAAATAGAACTCTTTGTAAACATCACTGACGTGAGCTTCTCTGATGTGGATAATCTTGTGGCCACCGAGGTATTGCATTGTGTCTACTGTTAGCATAGACACTCTCTTTGACTGAAGAGGACTTGAGCCCTACGTCAGCTAATAAGTTGAAACCCATGAAATGGAACAATGTTTCATCAGTCGTGGTATTGTGCACGCTTTGATTTTACTCTAGATATTCATCAGAGAAAACCGTGGATCAGAGAGTACTACTGTCACAGGAATCAAGTTTTTTGGGAAACCAACTCATGCGGTTACAGTGGGTAATCTTTGTTTTTGAAATGTAGAATATTAATAACATCAAAGAAAGAGCAATGGATTAATTGTTGCAGTGTTTTCTTTTTGTTTATAAACAGTTTTTTTATTAAATCAGGGATTTTACAGATTTACTAGAATTACTAGTGTGTTTCGAAGAATGATATGGAACAATAGGGAGTTTCACAAACTTTGTGCAGTAAGACAAAACTTGTCCAATGGAAGATAAAACATCAGTTTTCAGTTTGGGTGAGACAGGGCAAAAACATCTATCATGCAAACGATTGAGAGATAAGTTGGATGAAGAGATGGGAGAAGACATTGAAGCAATTGCTGCAACAAAGCGAGAATTATCTGCAAAGTAGATATTTGATGACGTTTTGATATCTTAGTAATGTTACTAGTGCTGTTCTTGCCCAAATTAAGAAAATCAACCGGTACAGTGTTATTTTTTCTATTGTTGCATCTGTACACTTGTAACACTCTTTTAACTGCAGATTACCTCCGCGATATGCTTATGTATTTTTGCCAGTATATTTTCTTATGAATGGGAACAAGAAAAGACTGTTTACCCTGCTACAATCTTAGGTGTAATTCTTGTAGTTGTAGCTTTTTCTTTCATGGTAGCCAATGCTGCTACTCCCAATTTTTACGAAAAAAGTCATTTAACGATTGTTTGAGTGACAGTAGCGACTTATATACAGATGTTATGGTGTGTTCCCATTATCATCACTGCTCTCTTCGCTTACTCGGCTTACATAGTGTCCATGTTCTTTGTCGAGGAATTTAACGCGTCCTACCTCAGTCTTGCCATCTTCTTGGTAATCGTGATCATCTTTATGGTATTGTCTCCTCGTTTTCATGAGGTAGATTGTCGCAGAGGTATATCTCCTTCGAGTTAGAGATCTCTTCAAGACTGTTCCTGATCATTGTAATACTTTTTGAGTGGAGTTTAGTGTAGTGAGAGAGTCCACTATAAGAATCATTAAAATGTAATTCATTGTAAATAGGTCTTTTGTTTGTTAGAAATAGTTTGATTACCATGAAGTTAGATCCAAAGGTATTACGGTTTGAGTTATATGATGTCTCGTAATTAAATAGATATATGACTACAGATGCATTCCGTGTATTGACCTCAATAGAAATGGGCATGAAAAATCACGATGTCGTACCGGTCCCCTTAATTGTCTCTTTATCTAATCTCCGTCACGGGGGTGTTCACAAGATATTGTCCGACCTTCTTCGAGATAAGTTAATTGCCCATGAGAGAAAAGTGTACATTGTTCAAATGGTTGGAATTGATAAAATAGTTACGATGGATATAAATTAACATACTTGGGATATGACTATCTTGCTCTTCGAGCAATGATGAAGCGAGGAAACATTGTTTCTGTTGGAAGAAAGATAGGAGTTGGAAAGGAGTCCGATATTTACCTTGTTCAAAACGAGGAAGGAGAGACTCTTGCTTTGAAGCTTCAGCGCTTAGGTCGCGTTTCATTTCGAGCAATTAAGCAAGTAGAGTCCATTCTACTTCTAAATAGTAGAAACGAGACTACTTGGGAAAGCGTCAGAGCGCTAGCTGGATGTACATGTCTAGACTTGCTGCAGTGAAGGAATATGCATTCATGAAGGCTTTGTATGACGCAGGTTTCCCTGTTCCTCGTCCAGTGGACCAAAATCGGCACTGTGTGTTGATGTCACTAGCGAAGGGGATTCCTCTCTATCAACTTGCAGAGTACAGTGAGCCGGAAAAGGTAGGCAATGACTTCGATTGATAGTTGTAGCTTTACGACGCGATGATGAACATAGTGATCGACCTGGCTCGCCATGGACTGATTCATGGAGACTTTAACGAGTTCAATTTGATTTTGGACGAAGAATCGCAGTCGCTTACTCTCATCGACTTTCCTCAGATGGTGAGTACCTCGCATGAGAATGCAGAACTGTACGATCGGTCTGTTCAGTCGAACGTAGATACTTCGATCGTGATGTGGAATGCGTGGCTCGCTTCTTCCGGCGTCATTTTTCTTACGAACGAGACGTGAGTTCGTAAGCAGTAATGAACACTAGGACAAACCCAAATTAAGCGACATAACGAATGAATTCAAACTAGATAAGAATGTCCAGGCGAGTGGATTCAGTGCAGAAGACGAAGATCTGCTTCTAGAAGTGAGAAAAGGAAATTGGTGTGATGTAGATGGCTGACATTGTGTATAATGAAGAAGAAGGTCGCGAGGAAGAGGATCAGGAGGAAGAGGAGGAGGAAACAAACGTGGAGGAAGTCAAAGAAGAAGAGTATGTTGTGAGGGACGAAGAAATTGAACAGTTAAGAGAAGGGGAAAGTGAAGAACTAGAAACAGAGTCAGAGACTGAATCAGGACCAGAGTCAGAGACTTCCCGAGTTGTAGCGAAGGATGTATGCTATCATTGTCATCAACCTGGACACAAAGCTCGAAAGTGCCCGTTGCTCCACCCGGAAATGCAAAAACAAATAAGAATGAAAGAGAAAAAGAATATCACCAGTTTGGAGATTCGGAATCGCGTTGCTGTTGCAGATTGCTATTACCACTAGATTCGAAAAGGGTTAGATGATAGAACAGAACGGAATAAAATAAACAATCGAAACATGGAAAAGAACAGAGAAAGGAGAAGAGTAAAGGAAGCAATACAGGAATATTTTTAGTTCTGCATTTTTGTTCAATACACAATGGTCATGTTTCCCCATTTCCCCATTTCTTAGATCATAAATCAACAAATGAAAGAATATCCTCCATT
>JZRM01000319.1:0-22330 GCA_000963415.1 Blastocystis sp. subtype 6 | reverse complement strand
TTGGAAGCACGTGATTATGAGAAAGTGGGACAACTGCTGCTGGAGAGCCATGCATCGCTACGCGACAACTACGAGGTCAGCACTCCGGAGATCGATGCGTTGGTGGAGATCGCCGTAGAACAGAATGGCGTGTTCGGAGCGAGAATCACCGGAGGAGGCTTCGGAGGATGCATCGTGTGTCTGGTGGAGAGCAGAGAGGCGAAGAACGTGATCAGAGCATTGGAGATGGAGTATAAGCAGCGAACCGGAATCGAGTGCTCGGCGTTCGTCACTGCACCTTCAGAGGGTGCCCATGCAATGACTTTAGAGGATGAGAGGAAGTGTACAAGCTGTGTGGAGAGTGTTTTCAAATCTCCGTTTTTCTGGTTTGGCACAGCCCTTGCAGTTAGTACTGGTCTTTTTCTCCTTTTGCATAGGAGAAACCATTCATCTTTTTGTTACAAACAAGCAACTACGAGAACGGCACGTTTTTGTTTTCAGAAAATGCCTTTTCCTCTTTCTTCCCGTCAAAATCACGAGCTAAGGCCAGTTCATGGACCAAATAGGGCATGGTGACTGCATTCTCTCCCTCCGCTTCTTTGAGAGCTTTCATCTGTTCATTAAGCGCAGTGATCCACAGCTCCTTCAGTTTGGAGCAGTTGTGCTTGAGCAGATTGTTCACCGTGGGTGCACGAGACATGTCTCGCGTGTCGCAGATCATTCCCATATCTCCTCCGTGGACACAGATAAACACACCAGGATAGCCAGGCATCTCCATGTAGTGCTCATCGCCCTGCAATGAACTCCAAACCAAAACAGTACACGAAGCCTAATTCGCTCGTCGAGCAACTCCTTTGGTGTTGTTGAATCGTCGGGCCATTTCATGCAATAGTTCCATCTTAGTAATGAACATTCACATTCGCCTTACCGTACCAATATACGCTTAACCACTTCATACTTTTTGATGCATCCCTCAGGCCAAGTGTAAAAGGCAGGAAGCTATTATAACTTAGCAATGACTAAATGAATGTACTTGCACTGTTCCACGATGAAGAGCCGTAGATTTTGAAGCTGTTTTGGCAGGGACTATTCATTAACACAAGAAACCACGATTGCTTTTTTTATTCGGTGAAGATTTAGAATCTGATTTTGATCCCGATGCCACCATCGAAATAATTCAGTTACTACACAATTTCTACTCATGAGCAAGAACGGCGAAGAAGAGTGGAAAACTGCTTTTCTCAATGCTAGGGCGAGGACTGAAAAGGAAGCTCGTTCTGAAGAGCTTCCTTTCATCCAATCTGTCTATGGTTAGATATTCTGCTGCCTGTTGATTCTAGAATTCATTGAAAAAGTAGACAGGAAGGAAATGGACCAAGCTGGAGCCAGTCGTGGATTGAAAGAGATGAGTAGCTTATTCTCACAGCTGAAACCGAAGCTCTCTCCGTATGCTGTTGAGAAGTGGAACAATGTATTCTTTTCTTTTGTTATTGAATTAGGAACTCAAAAAGTTGCAACAGTGGGTCATTTCATCATTTCAGAAGAAGCGAAAACCATTTCTACTCGCTAGGAGCACTCCATCAGCAAGTCAGACTGTAGTCAAACAATCTCCTTCTGTCTCAACTACTATGCTTTCTAGTGCTCCAACGCTTCCTTGTTCTCCAAACACTCATTCTTTCAGTACCATTCGAGACACAATTATTTCCCTCTCTTTCAGCGAAGATTCCCTCTCGATTTCGGATGTATCCTCGAGTGTTATTTGCTTGTTTGTTTTGGATTCGAGGTTGACTGTAGAGAAGACTCCAAGAAAAGTGTTTATATCGATTCAATTCAAAACTCGATTCTTCTTCTTCGTGAAATCACTGGCAGTGTGCTTCTTCGCAACGTAACGAATTCAATTGTTTCTGTTTGCTGTGAACAGCTGCGGGTGCACTGCTCTACAGACGTTCTCTTTTGTTTGGAGATACCAAATCATCCTGTCATAGAAGACTCACACCATGTATTTTTTACAGAGAACTGTGTCACCTGGAACCAACCAAGAAGTAGTACTGTTGAAAAGGTACATTAATTCTCATCGTTCAATATAGAATCTCTTTAGTGATGTGCTTGATTTTAACTGGCTTCGTAAAGAGAAGTCTCCGAACTGGGGTATCTTGTCGCTGTCTTCATTTCTTGAGGGTCATCCGACTCTTTCCTCTGTTGTCGAGCGAACTTCCACTTTGCCCTCAGTTCACATCGATCTATGCTAGTTGTGCTGTCAAATGTGTTGGAATTGTTTTGTTTTAAACATGAACAGATTGTCTGATTTGTTGGCGGAAAACAAAATAAACCCCGCGGAAACAACGAAGTTCCGTACATTCTGTAAAACGGCTATCAAGTGTCGATGAGATTGTGCTTCTCGCTTTCTCAAGTTGAGGAAGTATCCATTCCGCCTGACATTAGTGTACTTGAGGTGAAAACTCTCATAGGCGAAAGGAAGGGATTAGACCCGAATTCCATATTCATTATTCATAATGGAAGAATTTTACAACCTGAAAGGTTACTACGTGATTGCGGTTCATGTTTTCGTATTTACTAACTATTAGGGTTAACTGATGATTCGTTATTACATATTGTGATTAGCCACAAAGTGAATACGCAAGCAAAGTTGTATGCAGATGATAGTTCGTGTAAGTTGTCTACGATGAAAAGTGAAGAACCAATGACCGCCCACTTAAATGAGGCGGAATACGACTATGAAGAACCAATGGTTGCGTCGGTCGTTCTTCATGTTTTTGGAGACATCGTCAAGACATGTCAATCTCAAGATAATGTTTCGGCAACATTTTCAAATTTGCGGAGGGCAATCAAATCAAATCCTTCTATTGTAAAAGAAGCGATTTCGACTCCTCTGTTTCAAGATATCATATCCGATCTTTCTATCGTTCGTCAGTTGCTGTTGTCCAACGAACTTATCACGGACCTTATCAATACAAATCCTGGCCTCTTGGATTTTATTAATGATGATTCCCATCTGCAAGACCTGGTGAATGTATTATCGGATACAGAAAAGTACCCCGATCTGGAGCATCTCCAAGAAATGCTGATACACAAGATCGAGCAAGCGTTGGGAAATACACTCCAGCTCAACAGGAAGAAGCTACCGAAGCCAGCTTCTCCTGAAGAGACAACTGAGTCCACTGTTCCCAACCCTTGGACAGAACCGGATAGAAGCGATCATCAGTGCAGAGAAGACCATATCACACTGCTTTGCAATATCATTGCACATCGTCCCGATATCGTCAAATCTGTAGGAAATGGGCTTGTGTTTAACTTTAGTTTATGCAACGCACTCCGTTATACAAACAAATAGCTGCTCGTAAGCCTAAACTACTGGATGAGTTGTTAAAGCCAGAACGTTTGCGACTGATAGGCAATCCGGAGATGATTCGAGCGTTGATCCGTATGGATAATTCCGTTCAACAGTTTTTGGCAAAAAAGAAGTGATATATGTTTGTTCAATTTTGAGTATCTCACAAACAAACGATTGGCGCGTACTAACAAATTCTTGGGCTTCTTCTTTACTTGTTTTCTCGATCCGACTTGTTTCGTTTCGCAATACGATCCGATAAAAACGGGTTCCAACATCTAGTAGCTCTGGCTTAAAGGTTGTACAGAAGATCTGGCACTGGGCCCCTTGCTGCTCTGCCTGCTTCTGCATTAGACGAGCAAGCTCGACTCGGTAGTTCGTATCCAGCTCTGCATCGACTTCGTCGAATAGGTAAAATGGAGCAGGATCAGCTCGTTGGATTGCAAATATCAATGCAAGAGCAATCAACGCCTTCTGACCTCCCGAAAGTTGAGTCTTTGTCGGCTCTTCGCCTCCACCAAAACTCACTCGAATACCAATTCCAGTGAATTCCTCGTTGTCTGGATTCTCTTTAAGCATTACCAAATCTGCTTGACCCTGAGGAACCATCTCGTGGAATGTCTCTGAAAAGTGCTTCGCGACTTGCTTAAACGTTCGAGTGATCGCTTCATTCTTTCGCTCGTCCAAAGTCTATGTGTCACATGCTATAACCATTCACTACGTGAATCAAGCCATGAATGCTTTCCATCCCGTTGATCAGTTCATGATGACGCCGGTCAAAATCACTTCGTTTATCATCAAATAATTTGTATTGATCCAATGCCTTTCGATTCACTTTATCAAACTTCATCAGCTTCTTGTTTGCTTCATCCAGTTTGCGCTTCAATAACTCTGGGGAATAGTCACGATAACGATCAGCACCGTCAGGAATGCTGCTAATAGTGCTGATCTCTCGCCGCTTTTCATCCAGCAAAGCCATTGCATTATTTCGCTTCTGCAATAGCTCCTGCATCGAATTACGCACACTGTAGATCTGCTTTTCTAGCTGCTCTTCTCGCTCCCGTATTGTGTTCTCCTGTTCCGTTTGCTGATCATGCTGCTGCATCAGTTGATGGCGTCTCGCTTCCATCGTTTGCAACTCTTCCTGGAGTGATTCCAATTCCCGTCGTTTGCGCTGAACCAATAGTTCTTGCTTCTCTATCATCGACTTCTCATCGCCATTATAGACCACGGAGTGATCGTTTATCAATGGCTCCGACTGGTTTTGCAACTGCTCCAAATCCAACTACACCTGATCATCCATCAACTCACCTACCAACTGCTTCTGAAGCAGACGACTTCGAGTCTCTAATCCTACGCGAGTCACACGAAGTTGGTCCACTTCTTGCATCGTAGCGTTCCGTTGCTTGGACCATTTTTTCACTTCCTCTTCCAGAAGAGCGACTTCCTCGTCCCCCATCAGAGCAGACGGTGATTGAATGTCATGCTCTAGCTGTCGCAAACGATCCTGAGCCACTTGCAGGCCTGATTCTGCACTTGACAAGGACTTCTCCAGTTGATCTTTTCGTTCGGCAAGGTGCTGCAGTCGATCGATTGCCTCTTGCTCATCTGTGATCAACGTAGAGAGTTTAGAAGCCAGAAGACGTGAAGTTGACGTGATCTGCGTTTCTTGTGTAAGCAACTGAAGCTCTTGCTGATGAACAGATTCCAGCTTTTGCTTGTTAGCCTCCTGCTTGTCTCGCTTCCCTTTCAGCTCAGATTCTTTCTTCTGAACTGACCGCCACAGACGCAATCGACTAACACGATTATCAAAATAACCTCCTCGAATCGCTCCCCGTTTCCCCACCTTTTCTCCGGAGAGAGTTACACAGTTGACATGATACAAATCAGCGATTTCTGTAGCTGTCTCCAGGTCATTGCACATCATCGTGCTTCCGAATACGAAGTTCATCACAGGCCGGACACTTTCATCGAATTCAATGCACTTCAGCAAGGGGAAACAACGGTTATCTTTCGGAAACTCTGGGTCACGGATTGTTTGTCGTATCTGCTCTACTGGAAGCACAGTAACTCTCCCCAAACGTTCGTTACGGCAGTGCTCCACAATCTGAGCACCGATAGCATCATCACGCACTGCGATGTGGAAAAGACGAAGCCCAGCAGTGTTCTCCAACGCAGTAACAAACTTTTCTTGTAAGGGACGAAAGAGAGTAGCCACAGGACCATAAATGCCTGATAAATCGATTCCTGGAATCGATCGAATCACCTCGATGCTTGTGCGAGCATCGGGTGGCAACTAGTGATGAGCTGAAATCACTTCACTAACCAGTCGATTCAAGTCTTTTCGATCTGTTTCGAGAGCTGCTGTTTCCTTCTCAATCTCCCCGTTCAGCAGTTCATTTTCACGCCATAGCTGCTTTCTGTTCGCAAGAACTTGCTCTAAGGAAGAGCGGACGTTCGTGAGTTCATTTCGCAACTGGACTTGTCGCTGAGACAGTTCTTCTTTCTGCTGTCGCTTCTCCCGAACAGACTGCTCTAATGCATCTGAATCAGTTTGCGTGGCCTGAAGCTGCTGCTGAATACTTTGAATAATGCTCTGCTTTGCATCCACATCCTTCTGCATTGGTTCTAGTTCTTGCTGCATCGCCTTCTCACGTTCAGAAGGAGTCTCCTGCTGCTGCCATCGACGACGACTTCGCTCAATGTCCAGCGTTGCTTGCTTCGTGGAAAATAAGGATTCGATTTCTGCAGCCTCCTTTTCTGCAGTTTCGAGGCGCGGAATGACTTCTTCACGCAACTGTCGATCACACTCTGCAAGATCCACGTGCAGTCGTTCCGCTGTTGCCGCATCTCGCTGCTGACGCTCTCGCTGGTCCTGAAAACGGCTTTTCAAGTCTGCCAAGTCGAGTTCAAGAGAAGTGACTTCCTGAAGAAGCGATTTCCGATCCCTCTCGAGCTGACTGGTCGTGGTGTTAATCGATGTCTCTTCGACTGAAATAGCTGCCAACGACTCCTGGATCTGTCTCAGCTGATCCAAGGCCTCGTCATACTGAGAGTGCAGCTGTGCAAGTTCGTCGGCCTGAATCTTCCTACGTGCGTTGCATCGGTTGATCTATTCTCGCACCAACTCGGCATGTCTACCTCTTCCTCCTTCTCCCGGATATCTGCTGAGGAGAGGAAATAGATGCAAATGCGCCTCTCTCGATCATACTGCAAATACTCCTCCAACATATCTTTCTCCTTCTCCAACTCCTAGACATAAAGAGAGTGGGTAGAAAAAACATTTAGACTCGTTTTCATTTCACTGATTAGATCGCTCACTTGGTCCACCTTCTGCTTTGTGTCTTCCAAAATAGCCTCCGACTCTCGACGTCGATCTTCGTAGACTCGGGTTCCCGCCACTTCTTTCAGAAGTCGCAGACGACCAGCATCGGACAACTCACAGATCTGCTTTACGCTCCCCTGCTCCACCATGTAGTAGGGATTATCGCGGGAAAATCCTGCTGTTTCCAAGAAGCTCTCCATCTCACTCTACGATCAAGACGAGGAGCCGGAAATACCTTCGAGTACAGCTTATTGTTCACGTAGAATGAGTCACTCGTGCCGCTAACGACACGTCGAATTACCACTTCATCGGACTCCACCTACGATGTAGCAGAAATTGAATCCCCTACAGGAAAACGCTCGTCAGAGTTGTCGAATACAATATCTACAAGACATCGTGTAACAGCATCATGGCGTCCTTTCTATAAATGACTTACTTTTGATATCCTATACATAAAAAAGTCCCCTCATCTGCTCGTCATCGATTTTCATATACTTTGGACTCAGAACAAATTGAATTGCTAAAGTAACAAACTACGCACGATTCTACCTCGGAAGAAATTGGACTTGCCTGACCCATTGACCCCAACTATGGATAAGTGATGATCAGTGCGAGTGACGTATCACATTAATCCCCGGTCCAAATAACTCTGGATTTTCTGCTTTCGAATAGCTTCCAAATCCCTCGATAATCACCTTTTTAATGTGCATTTGAGAATGACTATTTTAAACATGAACCCATTTTGGCGCGTTCCCAAAACGAAGCGGGAGTTTCATTAGTTGATAATAGCATAATTCCATGCAGTACCATTTCTCTCCGAGTAACGTGCTTTCCTTTAGAACGAGTCAGAGCGAAGAGGAGCAGTTGCGAGTAAGATTTGTTTGAAGATGGGATTTACGCATGAAGGTGAGTGAGAGTGCTTTTTCGTTCCTTTTCTCGGAGTTTCTCAGTTATCAGAAGCGAAGAGTAGCTAGTAGTACGGAGCTAGAACAGAAGTACCTCATTTGCCACTACTATGTGATGGAATAGAATTGACAACTGTGGATTTGATATTGGCTATAAATTACTGGAGTTTCTATATTCGAAAGGAAAGCCCGGAAAGAGACCCACAAAACTAATGGATGTGCTCCAGTTTATCTGTTCTCAGTGCTGGCAGCTGCTTTTTGGACATAGTATCGATTCCCTTGAACAAGGGGCGGATTCTGATAATGAATATATGATCACTGATTTTCAGCCACTGTGCAGTCGATACATCTCGGTTCCCAAGGAACTTGGTGAGTTCAGTTGCTGCTCTTTTGTTGGGGGGATTATCCGGGGTGTTTTAGTTGCAGCTGGCTTTCCTTGCACAGTGACTGCGTATGACATGAAGGACGAGGCCTCGGAAGGTTATGCCCTCTTTTTAATTCGACTTGATTCACAAGGATCGTGTGTTTTATAACAAACACAACCAACTATTTAAATCCTCCATTATCTCCCATATTTGATTTTGGAGCTCTGCTAACTGATTCTCGATCTCATTCAGCCTTTTTAACACATCCATCTTCTTTTCTGCTTTGTGAGAATTGGTCGTCTTCGGTGGAACAATACATACAACAGGAGAGTAACTTATGATAACAGTTTCGCAAGGACCGATTTCTCGAATCTCTTGAATCTCGAAAGGAGTCGCAATCTCCCGGTTACAGATGACTTCAAGCGTGGTACGCTTTCGTTGATGTCCCACACATTGCTCACCTCCGCTGTATTGGAATAGTATCTTCTTTGAATCTTCCGGATCCTCACTATAGTCACTAAAAACTCTAGAATCACAGAATGCAGTAATACGTACCCAAGACACACACCGCCTCCGCTACCTATACTACTGTGAGATACAATTCTTTCTAGTGGAGATATGTAGTACATATACTTTCCATTATTAAATGTGTACTGTTCTGAAAGGATCTCAAGTAACTGTGGAGGTCCTAGATGAGAAATGAACATCGTATGCACCTTGGTAAGGAGCCACGTTCTGATAGCAACGAACTGCAGCAACTTCTTCTACAGTTAACATACGGTTCTCTCCATTGATGCTACTGAGCAGAATCACATAGATCAATATAAAGGCCGATAAGTGCATCAAAGATTATTTGCAAATAGTTTCCGAAATGAAACGTGGCAATCCGGACAGCGATGAGCATCAAGATACGGAGGTATCCACGAAAAAGAGGTAATCGTTTCGGAACTGTTTCTTATCGCAGAGATCAGATAGCAACCTTACGTCCTAGGCACCGGCAGTTTATCCACGATGTAAGAAAAGTCTCAAGTTTCATCTGTAGGTTTTTTCTCTCATCAATAGCCGCAGCCATATTGTGGTTATTTTGGGTGCGGGAGTGAGTGTTGATGCAGGGATTCCTGACTTCCGATCCCCTGTTCGTTTTCTCTCTTGATCTAACATAGAATGGTTTTTTTAGTCAGATGAAAACAAAATTACCTGTACAATACTCTGCAGAAGATGTATTTGACTTTCACACATTTTTGGAAAATCCTTCTTTGTTTTACTCTGCAGCCCGCTTTTTCACCCCTGTCGAGGATCTCCGACCCACTGTAGTTCATCGATGGCTTCAGCAAATCCAATCCTCGTTGCTGCATGTGGTGACACAGAACATCGACGGGTTAGAAGCAGGTCTCTCCTGCCCCGTCACTTATCTGCATGGTTTACTTTCCAGTGGTGTTTGTTTGAATTGTAAAAAAGTTGCTTCTAAAGAACTCCTGTACGACCACTACAGGAAGGGGACAGTGGCGTATTGTTCCTGCGGAGTATAGATCTTTATCCCTTCTTCCTAGGGCGTCATAAAGCCGGACATAGTGTTCTACAACGAGGCTGTGAGCGCGGAGAAGGTGAATGAGATCGAGGCAGTCAGTAAAGACTGCGATCTTTTGCTGGTGATGGGCACCTCATTTTCTACGTACCCTGTCTCCGACTTCCTGCGTTACTTTGAGTCATGCGACATCATCGTTCTCAATCAAACCAGTATTAACCTTCCGAAGCGGTCAACGATCCCTCTCTCACTCCAGGTGCTTGGATCCTTTCATGTTCTGTTTTCTGAGGTAACACGCGAGAAGAAGGATGCACTGGATAATGTAGTGTCTGGAAAATGGATTTACCGGTTGCCAGTACAAGTTTGATAGAAATTGTGAAATAGGACGGAGTTCTTCAGAAAAGGAAGTACCTAAATGAGTGGTCACTGTTGTGGGACCGTTTGTTGGAAACAGCTATAATCAATCATTTGAAACAATATCTAATAATTATAGATGATTTAACCATTATCGCGGTTTTATTATAGAATATTCTTGTTTAGAATGCCCCGAAAGAAATCTACTAATTCGTATCACCCCCAGTACCCTCTTGATAGCGTGCTTATGACTAGAGCTAAAAATAGGCGAGTCAAAAGTTCGTCAGGAATTCGTAGGAGACTAGTAAATACATATGAGAGTCTCTTACGTTATCGCTCTTTTCACTGTAGATAGGAACCTTACTCCAGTTACGACCAATATTGGAAGTGCTAACCAATGGGTTATGAATCTACCCCTTGTTGAACTAGACGAGATAGGCTGACCACTAGGAACGCCAGAATCGGGTCTCTCTCAGAAGAATTAATACTTCTTCACCAGTTATGGAGATCTCGAACAGAGAAGACACCACGGATGATCGCTCAAGCATTCCATTCAATGCTAGTGCTGATGAGATGGTATGCTTATCGAGCGCAGTTGATTTTCAGAGTTTAGAGGCCATCTCTAACGGGATTTCGATGTGGGGTTCAGCTACTGTCGAGTCAATGCGAAATCTCATTAACGGTACGTTATCGGACAGAGTCAGTGTGAAAAAGCTGATTGATGACTGCATTTTTATCATTTGTGCTGTGAAGCGAATTACGCTGCAATCGCTCGTCCTTGCAAGTGATCTTGATGTTGGCGATATTATGCTTGATGTCGTGGTTGAAGCGATATCTCTGATCAGATATGAGGACAAAATCAACTCGGATATAATTGAGAAGCGAAAGTTGCTTTCCTATCTGGAGTAGGCATCATGTCATCGTACTTTCTAGTGTCTGCAGTGTGCAATTAGCCGAGTTCCGAGACCAGCTCGTGCGTCAGTATGATATCGTGGTAGATGACAAGCTTTTACTTGATTATTTATCACGAGATCGTTGATTTTCGGTGCAGTTCTCATCTGTAGTCAAGAATCCTTATTATTACTACATCTTACAATGCATTCTAGTCCTCAATGGACACATTTCGGTGCAACGAGGATCCTTCGAGGATGATAAGTCGGATACTGCCTTGCAGCAATTCAATCTCGCACTGGGAATCCATCCTGACTTTGGCCGTGTGCGATTCCTTCTTGGTGGTATCCATCTGATGCGTCAGAATTTTCTGGACAGCATTTTCTATTACATGAGCAGTATCGACTCGAAATATCCGTTTGCATCGGACGAAATGCTCGAATTTGCGTTCAGTAGCTGCCATCAGACGATGAACTTGCTGAAAGAGGACAAGAGTCCAAATGCACCAGTTCGACAGTTCATCGTTCGTTTCCTTTGCATTATTGGTGACATATGGGGAAATGTGGACCTGGATAATGTTATTAGTTCCACGCAATTAGTAATATCGTCACTGTCTACACTTTTGCAGCACAATCGTCAGATTAACCATATCCTTTGTTCTCTTCAGTGCATTCTTAACGATCACTGGCTTCCATTTTGCTTCGTCTGACGAGTGTACTGATGATGACCGTCATGTACTGTGAAAATGCAGAGGACGTTTCTAAGAAGAAGGAGATGTATTCCAAGCAGATAGCGGAAGATATATGGGAGTTTTATGTGATTGGGCCTCGTGACATTCGTGCGTTGCGTAGCTTCATCGCGTTCTCAACTCTTCTCATCTTCCACAGTGCACTCTGCCAGAGTTATGTGTCGAATCCCGACATTCGCGAACAGCTGGAGCCTTCGATCTCTCTGTTCTTCCATTTCATTATGCTCTTTCCACAACTGTTGTATTACACCACGGAAGACAATGGGGAATTCAGCAGAAATGTAGTGGAATATGTGGAAAAGATCGCTCCGTTCCTCCGCCTATCATCCGAAACTGAGATCATGGAGTTTGCAAAGAATCTGAATGAAGCTGATATTCTGTTTAAAGTTGTGGAATATCGGGAAATAGCAGGAATCAAATCATTGTCAGATCTTGTGTGTACTGCAATTCCTCTTAAGCAATACACATCGACACATATGCAGGATGAGACGATCCATGCGATTCGAAATACGTTTAAATCTTATGTTATTGCTCTCTTTTTGTCACTGCAACTACTAGAAGAACGCAACAAACTTGTTTATGCTTGTACAGAATCGGGAGAAATCGAGTCAGGAGAAGAAATATCCTCGAATTCTGACTGGGGAGAAGTGGCTAACGAACCAAAGGATATCCTTGCATTCACTGCATGCATTTCTTTAATAATTACATTATTTGAAGAATGAGTCTAAATCAGACTCTTCATATAGTTCATACTCTTCAGACAGTGTTGATACTTCCGATAGTTCCGATAGTTCCGATAGTTCCTATTCATCTGATTCATCTGATTCATCTGATTCATCCATGTCGTCCTTACCGAACGCGAATCTTCAGAAACAAAGGCCTATTAAGTTCCAGAAATCTAGACAGGCGAACCGTACAAGATCTACACGGAAAGTTGCTGAATACACGTTACCTCCGAATGCAAAAATGACCGATTTCACCATTGTTGTCGACTATCAAAATGTAGCAATGGCACATGGGAAGAAGAAGTGTTTCTCTTGCAAGGGGATCCGTCTTTGTATTGAATATTGGGAAAAGAAAGGATTCAAGGTGGTTGGTTTTGTGCCCAGATATGTTCTCAAACCTTCACGACATTTCCAAGATGAGACCAAGATTCCTGATGACAAGGAGTATTTGAGCCAGTTGGCAGATGACGGTCATCTGTTCGAGTGTCCCCCTCAGGACTACGACGACTCGTATGCTCTGCAATTTTTGAAGCATGAACCTTCCGTGATCGTGTCAAATGACATGTTCAGAGATCATTACAAGACGAACAATGATCTGGATGAAAAGAATTTCATCAAATCACACTTGATTTCGTACACTTGGGTAAACGATTTGTTCATGCCAAATCCTGACTTTAAGTGGGAGAATGTAATTCAGTCCACATACTGATAGTCAGTTTTGTAACGCCACTCTACTCGGGAACTCGGGATGCTATCAATAGTAATTTCTCCGGGTATGAGGGAACTGTTTGTTAGAATGATTCGAACAAAAAGGCAAAAAGACTATTTATACATAGATTCAATTTCCTTCGCGTAGTGCTGCTGGACTACGGCACGACGCAGCTTCATAGTAGCAGTTAACTCTCCTCTACCAATCGTGAACTCCTCTGGGATAATGCACCATTTCCGAATCTCCTGAGCACGACTCACAGCGACTTTATTATACTGCTCGATGATCCCATCGAGATACTTCTTTACTATAGGATCTGCCATGGCCTCCTCAATTGTAGTTGCAGAGGAGCCAAGTGTTTGCAAAAACGTAACCACATCGTGAGCCAATTTATGATTCGACTCGCCTTCTGCATTCAACTGACAGCGAATACAGATCAAAAGAGAAACAAACTTGAGCTTATCTCCAATAGCAACACAGCAACTAATAATGGGAGCCAATTCCATAATCTTGTTTTCGATAATAACAGGAGAAATATTCTCACCGCCAGCAGTAACAATCAACTCCTTCAAACGACCCGTCACCTTCACAAATCCATCGTCATCCTTCTTTCCTTGATCACCCGTATGTAGCCATCCATCTGCGTCTAATGTACGCAGTGTGTCGTTAGGCAGCTTCAAGTAACCCATCATCACATTTCGACCCTTATACATGATCTCACTGTTCTGTGGGTCAATTTGAATGTCAATGCCAGGGAGAGGCAAACCAACTGTGCCAATCTTCCATCGCTGCTGAACAGGAGAGCAAGTGCAGATGGGAGCCGTTCCCTCACTCTGTCCGAGAAGGTCGTAAATTGGCATATCAAACGCAGCGAAAAAACGAAGAGTCTCCTCCGTCACAGGAGCTGCAGAAACAACAAGTGTACGACATCTAGAAGTTACACGGCCAATAAACAACTCACTCGTCAAGACCCAGATTACGACGCACCTTGTTAAACACCAGAGTCTTCGCCAGGAAGTATCCCCAAGGCTTCCTAACCGTGCAGCCATACTGACGAGTCATCGCTGTTGAATAACCGATCGATCGTGCCCAAGAAGAGATTGCCTTCTGGATTGCACCTCCTTTCGCTCCAACAGCCTTGATTCCGTCCACCATCTTCTCGTACACACGCGGCACTGCCACGAACACTGTGGGCTTCGCCTTCTTCATCGAGTCAACCAAGGTTCCCTTCAGTGCATCGGGTCGTGCCATGTGCACGGTGATGGGATGGTACATGAAGATCATCGCATCCACATACTGCGCAGCCACATGGTTCAACGGCAAATAGCCCACAATACGCTCGTCGCCCTCCAACCCAATCGTGTCTCCGATAACGCAGCAGTTGTAGGTGCAGTTGTCGTGTGAGCACATCACGCCCTTCGGATCGCCCGTGGTGCCAGAGGTGTAGATGAGAGTGGCGCAACTGCCAGGCTTCGTCATCTCAACACGCTCATCGATAGCGGAGTCGGGAATTGATTCACCGAGCTTCATAAAGTCTTCCCACGTATAGACACGAGCAAAACTATCTTCTGGAACAGAGGGCAGAGCCTCCTCCTGCCAGTACACAACGATCGCCTTCAAGAGAGGCAGCTTTTCTCGAATCGAAAGGATCTTCGTAAGCTGCTTCCCAGACTGGCAGACGCAAATCACGCTTTCGGAGTGTTCCAAAACATAGAGTGTTGCATCCTCATTATTTGTTGTGTATATACCAGCAGTCACACCACCAGCCAACCAAGTTCCATGTAGAGTAAAGTGATATTCAGGAGAATTAAAACCAATAATACCCACTCCATCTTTATAACTCAAGCCAACTTTCAATGCACTCTTTGCAAACGCCAAGGCATTCTGATAGTAATCTGCGTAAGTATAGACCTTATCCTCCTTGCTGACGATGGCAGGCTTCGTTGCCCACTGCTTGCACGCTCGTCTGAATTCCTAGAATAAGAAGGAACACAAGAGTGATACCTTAGGAATAGTAGTGGGTTCTGGGTTCACACTGCAACTAGTGTTGCGACGAATCTCAACAATGTCTGTCTTGTGAACAGCACGATACTTATCAGGAAGAGTGGAACTCATGAATAAGAAATTAATGAAAAACCCTCCATTCAATCAGCTGATGGTGATGACGTCTTAGTATTACGCTTTAAAATGTGGCGAGTATCCGCGGGGATTCAGACACTTTGGTGGACTGAGGATAATTGTGCGTCGTCAATTCATTGCATATTGCAGTCATGTAACTCTTCGAAGATGAAGCCATACGAACGAATGACGAACCAAACACCTTATTCACTCCCTCTTCCCTTTCTGTTTACCATTTCCATCCTTTCGTCGATCTGACGAGCAAATCATTTGTTTGCTAGTCTATCGTGGGGAGTCTCCAAAAATCGAAGCGATTTTGTTTCAGATCGAACTCCTTATTCAGAGCGTAACTAGGATTGAACTCTCGTATTCTGGATTTCCGCACCATTTACAAACTAGAGTATGCCAAGTGACTATGTTTACGTTGGTTCTTATCGTTTGGAGGAAACTCTGGGAACTGGCTCATTCGGCAAAGTGAAACGTGATCTTCCTACTTGTATGAAGTGATTCGTAGTAGCAACACATCTTCATACTGGTATCAAGGTCGCTATCAAAATATTGAGCAAGGAGAAGATTAGACAGCTGGAAATGTCCGAGAAGGTAAAAAGAGAAATTCAGATTTTACGCTCCTTCAAGCATCCTCATATTGTTCGGCTGTTTGTATTTCCGGTTGGTTCCTATCGTAGCTATGAAGTGATTGATACTCCGTCCGATTTGTTTCTGGTTACAGAGTATGTGCCAGGAGGAGAGTTGTTCGACTACATTGTGCGTCGAGGTCGTGTACTGTTTGTAGTGGGAATGGAACATAGTTACCTGAGAACGAGGCTCGCCGTTTTTTCCAGCAGATTATTAGGTAGGGGTTCAAACTGGCTGGCATGTAGTGGGGTCGAGTACTGCCACAACAATGGAGTGGTGCATCGAGACCTAAAGCCGGAGAACTTGCTGCTCGACGAGTATAACAATATCAAGATTGCAGACTTCGGCTTGGCCAACTTTCTGGTCGATGGATGCTTTCTCGACACGTCTTGCGGCTCTCCGAACTACGCTGCTCCTGAGGTTATCTCAGGTCGGAAGTACGCGGGTCCAGAGGTGGATATCTGGTCCTGCGGTGTAATTTTATATGCGCTTCTCTGCGGTCGTCTTCCCTTCGATGATGAGAATTTGTCCGCTCTTTTCCGTAAAATTAAGAGTGTGCGTTTGGCTGGGTTCTGAGAGTAGATGGACTCTATCGACTTCCTAGTTTTTTGTCGAAAGGAGGTCGAGATCTGATCCCAGAAATGCTGATGAACGATCCTGTAAAACGAATCACCATTCCCGAGATTCGGAAAGAACCTTGGTTTCAAATCAACTGTCCTCCCTATCTTGCGATTCCCTGGAAGGAGTATGACCTCAAGTACAAGTATTGCTCGCTTCTTCTCCCAACCGTAGCACTGCTCACATCAACATGCCCGAGTTTATCGAGCTGCTGATGCAAGGACCGTTCCTGGGAAAGAACCGATCGACTGTCCTGTCGGCTATCACAAGTCCGCAGATGTCGCCTGTTGATCGTTTTGTATGGAGTTCAGGGTAGATTAAGGTGACTTTCGAGCTGAAAATGGACCAGGCACTCAAAGCGGAACGTCAGAACCAGATCCGCAACGCAGAGCTGGACACGCAGGAAGAAATCGTGACGAGTGGTCGAGCTAGAGTCCAGGAACTGACCGATGGAAGTAGTCGAGAAGAGGGTTCATCAGCTGTAGACTCGAAGTCGAAACGGTGGTTCCTAGGAGTTCAGTCACGCAAGGACGCTGCCGTCATCATGATCGAAGTGTGCAAAACAATCTCGTGGTTAAACTATCAATGGTACTTGGAAAATGAGTACCGCATCTGCTGTCGCCAAACGACCACTGTGGAGCATAAAGAGCACGTTACCGAAATGCGCTTACAGTTATACAAAGTGCAAGAACATGCATATTTGTTAGACTTTCAAAAACTCAATGGTAATGTTTGCTCGTTTATGCATATGTGCGGAACTGTCATCGACCAGCTTCAGAAAAGACTGTCTCACAGCGCACATCTTGTGTGTAAGCATGTTCCAACGAACTGAACTCTAGCGCATATATCAATGAAAGAAGGGTAGTGTATACTAGAATTACACTGTTTGTTTGAAAGGTTTTTGATGGAGTCACTTCGCTTCGTCTCTTGCAGTTCATATTCCATGTGTTCTCTCTCTCTCCTTGCTCTCCTCCTTGCTCTGGGCTGCACTGCTACTGTCGAGAGGATTTCCTTATGCAATCCTTTGAACAGCGAGAAACTGCTTCCGCTTTCCACTACAATATTGACAACTTACTCGATTCGTGTGTTGCATGAAAAAGCCGTCTTGGTTGCCAGATTCTGCCCCACTGCAGCCAATGAAAAGTACGCAGTATTCTCTTTTCTTCCTCTAGATATTTGATTCGTTTTACCATTGAACATGACAGTGAGAAAACGGTCGAATTCTCTCGGATAGTCACGTCTACAACGAATGAGTGTCTTGATGTTTCAAATACCCTGCTCCAAGACACCGACAACCACTGGACCCTTTCTACTGGAATCTACTCGATATTTGTGTCTGTACTAAATGAAGAGAATAAAACTTTGTATTCCATAGTAGTGCCAGTCCACGTTATCCTAGAATCCATCCAAATTTCCGAGTATACCACATCAACTCCTCCTCGAGTGGCTCCAACCGTAATGCCGGAGAGCCCTACAGAAACCAACTACTGTGGTGATGGAAATTGCGACCAGGATGAAGACTGTCAGAGCTGTCCGCTAGACTGTGGCTTATGTAATCCCTATGCCTGTTCTTCGTCCTGCGAACTGCCTGCATGTCAGTGTGCGCAGACGAGTCACCCTACTGTCAAGGATGCCTCTGCGATGCCTCAGTTCGTTGCCCTGTCGTGGGACGATGCGCAGACACCCACGACGTTCGAGTATATGATGAAAGTGGCTCGCACCTCCACTGTAGTCGCTTTTCACCTCTCCGAATTAGGCTCGAGACCACTTCAACTGCCGACCCAAGATGACCTTTTTCACCCAAACGAACAACAATCAGTATCAGTACACGCAGCAACTCTATCTCGAGGGCCATGAGGTGGCGATTCACTCCATCACCCATACAACAAACGCAGATACGTCCAAGAGTACGTGGGAAAAGGAGATCGTGAAAGCGCGTAGCTACATAGCGAAGTACTGTAGGAATCTTCTCTCGCCTCGACAACAGCTAACATCCCGGAGGAGGACATCGTGGGGTTTAGAGCGCCCGATCTGAAATACAACGACGCCATGGCAACGGTGCTACAGGAACGAGGGTTTTTGTACGACAGCAGCATTCCCATCGACACAACCTCCTCCGATTTTTATTATCCGTATACTCTGGATCACGGAGCGATCGAGCAGAGCTGGAAATCGCGCTCGATCACGACTCCCCATCCGGGAGTGTGGGAGTTCCCTCTTCCTACTCTGGTAAACGACGATTTCACCACAATCACGATTCAAGACCCGTCCGGAACGCCAGAGGAGATCATCGATCTTCTCAAGAAGAACTTCGGTAGCGTTGGTTGCTTCCTGTCACTTAGATCTGCACTACAATGGCAATCGCGCACCTTTCCTAATTGGACTCACTGCTTCTTGGCTGCTTCAAAGCGAAGAGGAACGACTAACCGCATTGGAGACCGTTTTACAATATGTAGCCAGCAAGCCGAATGTGGTCTTTGCATCCATCTCGGAGATCATTCGCTACTATCAAAATCCTGTGGATATCCAAAGCATGAAGACATCTGACTTCCCTTGTGCGAAGGGGACCGAAACGTAGTGGTTCGATAGGCCATTTAGAGTAGACCGATCGAGGAGTTGTGCTCCAACAAGCAGATCAATCAGTGCTATTATTCGACAGTAGCGACTTGGGTGTTTCTGGATTGTAGAGGAATTTCCAGACGTGCGAACAGTGTCCAGATTACTACCCTGGCGAAGAGCCTGACTCATCGACTATTGGCACAACGGCACCTGGCAATCAGTGGGAGGGACTCTATGCTGTGAGCGATGATTGGACATGGGATGGAGGGTTTTGCAAAACGCTGACTATTACGAATGGAAGCAACAAGGCCACAGATAACTTCGAAGTAGTCTTCCTATTCCTCCGTGATCTCTAGATAACCCTTTTGACTACAAATTGTCAGATCACGACGCTATGGGGCTTGCAGATCGAGTCTTCCACTCAGGGAAAGTACGTGCTTCGATCGAATCGGGACGTGCTGATTAAACCAGGAGCTGTTTCGTTTTATTGGATGAATAAGGGGTAGAGTTACGACTCGATTGGTATCTGCGCGAAGACAAACCAGCGATATTCTGTAACAGGGAGTGTGGTCATGTATGCTGTAGACAATTCTTTTGTTTGTTTCACAAAACCATTTTTTCATTTTGAAATCACCCACTTTTCTCTTTTGGGTGAACCGCTCTAATCTATTCTAGCAAGCCACGATGGGTACTGTTATGCGAAATATAGTCATCTTTTAGAGGTTTCTGCCAAACAAGAGATTGAACATGAAAATGGTAATTCTGTGCTTTGCCTCTAGTGATGAAATAGGAAAATCGAGAGATGATGAGTCCTTCTCTGAAAACGGTGGCTTTTGTTGTATTTTCTGTTATTCTATAGATTCAGATCAAATGAACTACAGCAAGCAAGGTGCCGATGAGTGGGATGACGAGACGTCCCATAACATCAACAGTCTTTTGAAAGCAGAGGGAATTTCTGTATGCGAAGACGAGGACCTGGAAGGCAAAACAGTACCCATCGGAGCTCTGGATGTTGCTACCTATCCATATCATCACCCATAGAAAATCATAGCAGAAGAAAGCAACGATTCTTCTATTGATCTCGAAACTCCTACAAAAACACGACCTCTTTCTCCTTGTCTTTTGGACCATGCAAACACTTCGGCGAAGCGGATCCACTTCGGCAGTCGCGGAACAGTGGATTTCCAGTCTTCCGATCCGGCCAATTCGGTTTCTCCTTTGAAGCAACGTGTCGCCGTTGTGTCTGATGTGAACTAGATTGACAGCGATATCTCCACTCGTCACTCCGCCCTCTCTGAGCACGATCTGCTGACCGCCGAGAAGACAGAGACTCCGGAGAACCTTGAGACCTCGCGAAACACGAGCTATCTGGCCCAGTTTGACGCAGAACCATCTCCCCCACGTGTCAGTCGGTCCTCTCGCATGACGATGACCTCGACTGACTTCTTGTCGGACACCTCCCTCCTCTCACCCACCGGTGCTCCTCGCCGCAAGACGGCAGACATGGACGAACTCAAGGCCATGCTGGGAATGTCGGTGCACTCGAAGGAAACAGACTCACGCCCATCGGCCTCGAGCGTGCTCGACTCTTCCTCGAGTCGCATTGATGCCGAAGAAACAGTCGTTCTGCAGGACTTGCTTCAGCTCTCACAGATCGATCGCTCTGCTCAGGAAACGTCCAACATGGATATTTCTGGCTCCGGCTCGGACTCCGACCAGTCGGAGCGTAATCCTCGTCGCACTACCATGGGTTTGGGCGAGATGAAGGCCATGCTGATGCAGGAGTTGGACCGCTATGATCGTCGCTCAAGCGTATCTCAACGCGTGTCAGTGACGGAGACAGACACACTCCCTTCTCAGCCACTGCTGGACATCCTTCGGCAGAACCCAATTCCAGAAGAAAAAGAACCATCCATCTCTGACTCGGAGTCTACCATGGATCTGCAGCAGTACGCCTCCCAGCTGCGCCAAGAGTTATCATCGCACGCGGCAGCCCCTACTGCTTCAGCCCGCGAGTCACTCACCACAGATCTCCAAGCGGTGGCAAGAGAAGTGTTAAACATGGATGTGCTGAATCAGAAGCAGGTGACGGAGCAAACAGATGCAATGCTAAGTCGAATGAGTGGCCCGCTATCGAGTGCTGCAGTGGCAGCGATGGACGACACAGTGACAGAAGACTTGAGGAGACTGTCACAGCTGCTATCAACCCATTCTGGTCAGAAGCCACGTTTTTCACCCTTGGTAGCACGATCAGGAAACAAACAGGTGATCCACAGTGTGAAAAGTACTCAGAAATACGAGCACAACGCACCGGAGCAAGTTCGTGTGATTACATCCATGCCTGCGCGACCTCTCTTTCAAGAGGAAGAAAGGGAGAAGGAAGAGGAGAAATCGGTGGTGGAAGAATTACCTCCACAAGAAACATCCATCAATCTGGATGCCTATTTTCTTCCTAAATCATCTCACTCGTTGCTCGATGATTCTACACCTCGTCTTGAATCGATGGATGTGGAGAGCGACTCGAAAGAAGTTAAGGAAGTGGCATTTCGACCATCGTCCATCGGCTCGCTGCCATCGCCTATTGCCGAGCATTCAATCCGATTGGAAGAGTCATCGATCGGTGAGTGGGACGAGAAGGACATAAAGGACGTAAAGGATTCAGTGGAGAAAGTGGATGACTCTCTAGAGGAGAGCAGGGAAGTGAATAAGAAAGAGGTGGTCGAGACGGGCGAATCTGCGAAGGAGGATCGATTCGTGGAGAAAGAAGTGCCTGTTTTGGATCATTCGCTGAAAGAAAAGGTGGATCAGATCGCTCGCCTCACAAATGTCAATCTTCTCCGAGAAAAGAGCACGCTGCAACTCACACAACTCTGCAGACAAGTCCTTGACCATCGAAGCGAAACCATGCAACTCTGCTCTCTCTTCCATGAGTACCAGGACAAGAAACAGCAGCAGGTTAAACTGGAAGAGCTGAGAAAGCAGGCGGAGCAAGAGTGGAGAGAGAAAGAAGCTTCCTTCGCGAGCCAACTTCGGACAACGCCTCCTGTGCGCGTCGCAGCTGCACCTGTAGACGAGAAAAGGGAAGAGGAAAGCCTCCGACGTGAGTTCAGTTTACTTGAAAAGGAACTCGGAATGAACATCGTTTTGCAGTCGGATCGCCAGTACTCTATTCTTCTTCAGCGAGAAAGACACCCTGTTGCTGCTATTCAAGTTTTATTCCTGGAGGATAAGCGAGCTGCCTTGAAGGTCGTTCTCCACACAGGCTCTTCTCGGTCAATGCGGAAGCGAATAGAGGCAAGACTTCCTGTGAAGAGTGAGTGGAAGGTTGAGATGAAGGACATGCGTGAACAAATCTGTCGCTGTATCTGGATCATTGCTCATAGTTTTTAGTTTCATTTGCTCTGTTTCCAACAAAAAAGCACTAAATCTTGATCAGTACCCAACGATCCCAAATTACACACGGCTAGGGTAAAGCATCACACGAACAGTCTGGCCCATAGCGTTTGGAGGAAGAGGATGCTTGA
>JZRM01000317.1:0-33529 GCA_000963415.1 Blastocystis sp. subtype 6 | reverse complement strand
AAAAACGAGCGTTTTTTTAAGTTAAATTCTGAATAAAATATTTCTTTTTTTTCACTTTAAACAAAACAGGGCAAATAATTAACATTCTTTGAATTAAAGTGAATTTTCTTGCCTTTTTAAAATATAACTTCTTTTTATTTCTATTTAATCATTTCTGGTTTATATGGTAAACAGAATATTAGTTACTGGTGGAGCCGGCTTTATTGGTTCCAATTTATGCGAAGCTCTGTTAAAACAAGGACATTTCGTACGCTGTCTGGATAATTTTGCAACAGGTAAAATTACAAATCTCCTTTCTTTAATAGAACAATATCCTTCTTCCTTCCAATTAATCGTGGGAGACATCCGAAAGCTGGAAGATTGTCAAAAAGCTGTGGAAGGTATGGAATATGTATTACATGAAGCAGCTTTGGGTTCTGTTCCCCGGAGTATAAACGATCCCATCACAACCAATAGAGTCAACATTGATGGTTTTCTGAATATGCTGGTCGCTTCCCGGGATGCTGGAGTAAAGCGCTTTATTTTTGCAGCCAGTTCCTCTACCTATGGGGACAGTCCAACCCTTCCGAAAGTAGAAGATGTGATTGGCAAACCGCTTTCTCCTTATGCTATTACCAAATATGTAAATGAATTATATGCTGATGTTTTTGCCCGTACGTATGGTATGGAATACATCGGACTTCGGTATTTCAATGTATTTGGCCGCCGTCAGGACCCACACGGTGCCTATGCTGCCGTTATTCCGTTATTCGTAAAAAAGTTTATGGCATATACATCTCCTGTCATTAACGGAGATGGAGAATACAGCCGCGATTTTACCTATATCGACAACGTCATTCAAATGAATATGCTGTCTCTCTCGACTGAAAACCAAGCAGCCGTTAATCAAATCTACAATACGGCTTACGGAGAGCGGACTACCTTGAATCAATTGGTAGGTTATCTGCAAGAGTATCTGAGCGAATTTGATCCGAAGATTAAGAATGTAGAAGTCCTTCACGGACCTAACCGGACTGGGGATATTCCCCATTCGCTGGCTTGTATCGACAAGGCTAAAACACTGCTGGGATATAATCCCCTTTTCAATATACAAGAGGGACTGAAGGAAGCCGTGAAATGGTATTGGAAGAATCTATAAAACGCTAACCAAATATTAAATACAGACTGTTATGTCAGAAATTAAAATTTGCGTAATCGGACTCGGTTATGTAGGGCTTCCTTTAGCCCGTCTTTTTTCGACAAAATATAAAACGATTGGTTTTGATATGAACCAAAACCGGGTAAAAGCCTTGATGGGCGGACACGATGCGACGCTGGAAGTGAGTGATGAACTGTTGCAAAGCGCCATTAAAGGCGGATTTGTCTGTACCAGCAATATAGAAGACATCCGAAATTGTAATTTTTATGTGGTGGCTGTCCCTACACCGGTTGATGAAAATAATAATCCGGACCTTACTCCTCTTTATGGAGCCAGTACGACCGTGGGTAAGGTCATTTCTAAAGGGGACATTGTAGTATATGAATCCACAGTATATCCGGGCGTTACGGAAGACGAATGCATTCCGGTAGTAGAAAAGGTATCCGGACTGAAATTCAATCGGGATTTTTTTGCCGGCTATTCTCCGGAACGAATTAATCCAGGCGACAAACTCCATACTGTAGAGAAAATAAAGAAAGTAACTTCCGGTTCGACGCCAGAGACAGGGAAAAAAGTAAATGAAATCTATGCTTCGGTCATAACGGCTGGCACCCATCTGGCCCCTTCTATAAAAGTAGCAGAGGCTGCTAAAGTAATAGAAAATTCTCAGCGGGATATCAACATAGCTTTTGTGAATGAGCTGTCCAAGATCTTTAATAAAATGGGTATTGATACCCAGGAAGTGTTGGAAGCTGCTTCCACAAAATGGAATTTTCTTCCGTTTAAGCCTGGTTTGGTCGGTGGACACTGCATAGGAGTGGATCCCTATTATTTAGCACAATGTGCCCAGCGCCACGGCTACAATCCGGAGATTATTTTAGCTGGAAGGAGAATGAACGACGGAATGGGAGAATATGTGGCGAATGAGGTGATAAAATTGATGTTGAAGAAGGGAATCCAGGTACTGAGTTCGAATATTCTGATCTTAGGTTTTACTTTCAAGGAAAATTGTCCTGATGTTCGGAATACCAAAGTTATTGATATTTATAAAGCACTCAAGTCCTATAATCTTAATATTTCTGTTTATGACCCATGGGCAAATCCGGAAATTGCAAAACGAGAATATGGGATTGAAATTACCAATGAACTACCGGAAAGCAAATTCGATGCCTTGATTTTTGCCGTCGCTCACGATAAATTGAAAGAACTCGAAATAGATAAGTTATTGAATCAACGACATGTATTATACGACGTCAAAGGATGTCTTCAAAAAGAAATTATTGACGGTAGATTATAAACGAACATGCTGGATATTAATACATTTATCAAGGAATATATCACGAAGCGTCCTGTCAGTATGTTTGTTTCCGATATCCGCGCGAACCGGGAACAACTGACGCACGAAATTGAAGGGCAAAAGGTATTAGTTATCGGGGGAGCAGGTACGATCGGTTCTTCTTATATACGGGCACTCCTGCCTTTTAAACCCTCGAAATTAGTTGTGGTGGATATCAGTGAAAACGGATTGACAGAATTAACCCGGGATTTGCGTTCAACGGATGGGATGTATATTCCGGAAGACTATAGAACTTATCCGATCAGCTATGCGGATCCGGTTTTTGAAAAGATTTTCCGGAAGGAAAGAGGATTTGACATTGTAGCCAATTTCTCTGCCCATAAACATGTACGTAGTGAAAAAGATCAATATTCGGTCGAAGCACTGATTGAAAATAACGTTATAAAAGCCAGAAAATTATTGGATTTGCTGGCAGAATTCCCGCCCCGGCACTTTTTCTGTGTATCAACAGATAAAGCGGCCAACCCGGTCAATATTATGGGAGGCAGCAAAAGGATCATGGAAGACCTGATTATGGCTTATTCCGATAAATTTAAAGTTTCAACAGCCCGTTTTGCCAATGTCGCTTTTTCAAACGGTTCCTTACTGGCTGGATTTATCGAGCGCCTGATGAAACACCAGCCTCTCGCAGCTCCCAGTGATGTGAAGCGCTATTTTGTTTCCCCAGAAGAAAGTGGTCAAATCTGTATGCTAGCGTGTGTCTTAGGTAAAAACCGGGAAATTTTTTTCCCAAAATTAGGGGAAGAGCAGATGATGACTTTTTCGGTGATTTGCGATCATTTTTTACATACACTGGGGTATGAAATCTACTCTTGCAAGAGCGAAGAAGAAGCAAAAGAATTCGCTGTAAAAACAGACAAGAATTCAAAAAGATATCCGGTTTTTTATTTTAAAAGTGATACGACGGGAGAAAAAGATTTCGAAGAATTTTATGTTCCGGGAGAAAAATTGAACTGGGAGCGCTTTGCTTCTTTGGGCGTAATTGAAGATGTCAAAATCCGTCCAATCGAAGAATTGGATACCTTATTCGATGATCTAAATCAAGCATTTTCAAAATCGGATTTTACGAAGGAAGAGATTGTAAATATTCTGAAAGACTTCATCCCGAATTTCGAACACGAAGAAAAAGGAAAAAACCTGGACCAGAAAATGTAATTCACCTCCATAATATAACTATATCATGTATTCCAATATAGTTAAATTCATTCATGATTTATATAAAACAGAAGAGTTTGTTCCTTTACATGCTCCTTGTTTCGTAGGAAATGAGAAAAAATATCTCAATGAGTGTATCGATTCTACCTTTGTCTCCAGTGTAGGTAAATTTGTGGATCGTTTTGAAGAAGATATGGCCCGGTATTGTGGGGCAAAAAAGGCTGTTGTATGTGTGAACGGAACCAATGCTCTTCATATGGCATTGATGCTGGTCGGCGTAGAAGAAAACGATGAGGTACTGACACAGGCCTTAACTTTTATTGCGACCTGTAATGCGATCAGTTACATAGGTGCCTGTCCTGTCTTTTTAGATGTGGACCGTACAACTATGGGGTTATCTCCGCAGGCCGTCAAAGAATGGTTGGGAAAGAATAGTGAAATCCGGGGAAACAGCTGTTATAATAAAAACACCGGTCGGCGGATTAAAGCCTGTATCCCCATGCATACTTTCGGACATCCGGTAAAAATAGACGAATTGGCGGAAATATGCCGGGAGAATTATATTGAACTGGTGGAAGATGCTGCCGAAAGTATCGGTAGCCTTTATAAAGGACAACATACCGGCACATTCGGAAGGATTGGGGCGATCAGTTTTAACGGCAATAAAACCATTACGACCGGAGGTGGAGGCATGATGTTGTTTCAGGATGAAGAATTGGGGAAACTGGCCAAATACCTGACAACACAAGCGAAAGTTCCCCATCGTTGGGAATTTGTCCACGACCGGATTGGCTATAATTACCGCATGCCTAATATTAATGCCGCTTTAGGTTGTGCCCAACTGGAAAACTTAGATCGGTTTGTCCAGAATAAAAGGGAAACGGCAGCCTTGTACAAAGATTTTTTTTCCTCCATTCCAGAAATAGAATTTTGGGAAGAGCCAGAAAATTGCTATTCCAACTACTGGTTAAATGTAGTTTTGTTAAAAGATAAGGCGGCACAGCAAAGATTTCTGGAATATACTAACGATCATGGGATTATGACCCGTCCGGTATGGGAATTAATGAACAAGTTACCTATGTTTTGCCATTACGAGACAGATAAGCTGACCAATACTCAGTGGTTTGCTGAGCGGGTGGTAAATATTCCCAGCAGTGTAAGACTATAAGAAATGGATAGAAAAAATCTTGTCTTGGTTGGAGGAGGCGGACATTGCAAGTCTGTAATTGAGGTTGCGGAAAGTGCGGGATATTCTATTGCAGGGATACTGGATGTTCCGGAAGAAATCGGTAAAAAAGTATTGGCTTATACCGTGATCGGGAGCGATGAAGACATTCAGCGTTATGCTGACAGCGCCTTATTTCTTGTTACCGTCGGGCATATCAAAGATCCTGCTTTAAGAATCCGTTTACATGAAAAAATCAGGGCAACAGGAGGGCGGTTAGCCACCCTTATTGCACCTACAGCCCATGTATCCAAATATGCACGTATCGGATCCGGATCTGTCATTATGCATCAGGCAATGGTCAATGCTGATGCGCAAATCGGTCAGGGGTGTATCATCAATACATTTGCCAATATAGAACATGACGTTGTTATTGAAGATTACTGTCATGTCTCTACTGGAGCAATGGTAAATGGCAATTGCCTAGTGGGAGCAGGTACTTTTTTAGGCAGTCAGAGCGTCGTGGTCAATGGAGTCTCTGTTGAACAAGGATGTGTAATAGGTGCAGGCTCTCTAGTGAGAAAAAATATCCGGATAAAGGGTATTTATTCCGGCAATCCAGCTATACTAAAAATGAAATTGTAAAGAACAACAATGGATTACAAATATTTGGAAAGAATTATTGATTGCAACCAGACAATCATTCAGGCGCTGAAAAAAATGGATGAAAAACGTGTAAAATCATTGTTAGTAGTCGAGCAAGGGCATTTTTTATCCATGTTGACCATTGGGGATATTCAAAGGGCCATTATTAATAACGTTGATTTGAATCGGAAAATCGATAAAATTATCAATTCAAACAAAGAATATGCCTCTACTGCTGAAGATGTAAACACAATAAAAGAAAAAATGCTGGTTATGCGGGCGGAATGTATGCCCGTACTGGATGAAAAAGGGGAAATGGTAAAAGTTTACTTCTGGGAAGATTTTTTTTCCGATAAAGCAAAAGAAGAATTTAAAGAAAAAATTAATCTTCCGGTTGTCATTATGGCTGGGGGACAGGGTACCCGTCTGCGGCCCTTAACCAATGTCATTCCGAAACCCCTTATTCCTATTAGCGAAAAGACAATATTGGAAGTAATCATGGACCAGTTTGAAGGTATCGGTTGTAAAAAATTTTACATTTCCGTGAATTATAAGGCTGAAATCCTTGAATATTACTTCAATCATCTTGAACATAAATATGACATCGAATTTTTCAGAGAAGAAAAACCACTGGGAACGATTGGTAGCGTTTCACTCTTGAAAAACAAAATTAATACACCTTTTTTCGTTTCTAATTGCGACAATTTAATTGACCAGGACTTTAGAGACGTTTATGAATATCACCAAAATAACCAGAACGACATAACGATCATAACATCTGTAAAAAGCTACCAAATTCCTTATGGGGTGATCGAGACCGGTCCCAATGGGCTGTTGACAAATTTAACAGAAAAACCGGAAATGACTTATATGATCAATACCGGAGTATATATTCTACAACCGGAATTAATCAATGAAATCCCGAGTAATCATTTTTTTCATATTACCGATCTAATTATTCGGTTACGGGAGAAAAACGGGAAAATAGGCTGCTTCCCGGTTAGTGAAAAATCCTGGACCGATATCGGCGACTGGACTGAATACAATAAAATACTTTGTAAATATTAATTATATATGACAGGGCCTCTCGTTTCTATTATAACCATTACGCGGAACAGAGAAAAATTGATTCAACGGGCGATAAACAGTGTCCTCCGTCAAACATATTCCAATATTGAATATATCATTGTAGATGGAGCTTCCACTGACAATACAAGCCGTGTTGTTCATTCTATACCGGATGACAGAATCAAATTTATTGAGTTGAAAGAAAATTTGCCGATTGCCGAAACAATCAATATTGGCTTTAGAGAATCGCATGGAGAATATATCACCTTTTTAGATAGCGATGACGAATATTTACCGACAAAAATTGAGAAACAGGTCCGTCTCCTGAAATCTTTGCCAAGCGAGTATGGTTTTGTATATTGTTGGATGACTTATTTTAATGATATAAATAAAAAATTCATACGCCTTCATAATCCACAGTTAAAAGGATTTGTTCCTTATGAGGTTGTTGAAAAACCGACCATTTCAGGAACACCTACCTATATGTTCAGGCGACATGTATTTGAAGAATTAGGCGGTTGGCGCGACAATATAGGGATTATTTCCGATTGGGAACTGGCTGCCAGAGCCTGTCAGAAATATAAGATAGACTTTGTTCCGGAATCCTTAATCAATGTATATGTAAATCACGGAAGTCAAAGAATGAGCGATAGAAAATACTATAAAGCATTATATGGGAAAATGATTATCTTTCATCGTCATTTTTTAAAAGAATTCCAGGAGGTTTTTGAAAAATACCCCCAAAAATCCATACCGCATTTTTACGGATTATGCATTGCCTGCTTTAAATTAAAAAGGTGGAAGCAGGCTTTATTCTATTATAAAAAGATTTTATCATTAGGTATTTCTCCCAAAAATATATTAATCCCATTGAGAGTACTGTTTTTAAAATGAAAATTTGCCATATCAATTTAATCGGATATTCTGATGAAATGGAATATCACGATAATATATTGCCTAGAAAACATAAAGAATTAGGGTTTGACGTTTACAGAATAATACATGCTCATGGCTTAACCGTAAACGGTTTTATGAAAATTCGGGAATATGGAGAATATACCGATCGGGACAATATTCTGAATATTGTGCTGGAAGATGGAAAACCGACACCTTTACTAAAACTTCGTACTTATATCGGCTTATATGAAAATCTGGTAAAACTGCATCCCGATATTATCTTTGTACATTGTTGTCAGTTTTATAATATAAAAGATGTCATAAGATATAAAAAAACATTTCCACAAGTAAAATTGTTTGTTGATAATCACACAGACTATATCAATACGCCTGTCAATTCTATAAAGAGGAAACTATTCTATTATTTTATAATCGGACATTTTGCCCGCTCTGTAGCAAAATATGCAGATAAATTTTGGGGGGTAACGCCTTCTCGTGTGGATTATTTGAAAAAAGTATACAAAATTAAATCCAATAATCTGGATTTACTAGTGATGCCAGGTGATAACAATAAAATACACCCTGAAAAGAGAGAAGAATACCGGAATGATTTTTGTAAGCAATTCGACATTAAATACAATGATTTCATCGTAGTAACCGGAGGAAAAATTGATAAACGTAAAAATTTTCACTTGTTAATAGAGGCTTTTAAAGGATTACCTTATAACTGCAAATTGTTAATATTCGGCACGCCGGATAAGGAGATGAAACCTTATTTCAATTCTTTGCCTTTTAACGTAATTTATACTGGTTGGGTAACAGCTGAGCAAACTTATAAATATTTCGTTATGGCTGATCTGGGAGTATTTCCCGGGACCCATTCTGTCCTGTGGGAACAAGCTGTATCTTCCGGTTTACCTTGTATATTTAAATATTGGGAAGGAATGGACCATGTCAATACCAATGGAAATGCCAGGATGATGGATCTGGACGATGAACACGAAATTGTGACCTTCCTCAAAGAGAATATCATACGATTATCTGATAAAGGACAGGATTTTAAAAAGATGGACTCTATAGCTAAGACAAGAGGAATGCAACTTTTCTCTTATCCTTATATCGCCTATAAATCGATAGGAATTTCTCATGCATAAAATTTATTATTACTATTATAGAATTCTCTCTCTTTCACTCTACCATTTTTATCATTTCTGGGAGAATAAGCAAAGCATACTGAAAAACGGAGTAATCTTGATGTTTCATCATATTACGGATGAGGATGTAAACATCTCTCCTTCCTGCAAATGTACGATCAGTCAATTTACTTCTATATTAGATTGGTTGGAAAATAAACACATCCCCATAATTTCACTGGACGAATACCTGGCTCATACTCAAAGATATAAAAAAGGAGGTTTTGCAATTCTTACTTTTGACGATATAAGTGAAAATGTATACGAAATTGCTTATCCGATTCTGAAAAAGAGAAAATTACCCTTTACAGTCTATATTGCCACGAATTTCCTGGATAAGCCCGGATATATTAAAAAAGAACAACTTTTAAAATTAAATCAGGAAAGTCTGTGCACCATCGGCTCCCATAGCGTAACGCATTGTTATTTACGTCACAGTAAGGAGCTGAAAAAAGAATTAAATGAATCCAAAGAAATACTGGAAAAACTTACGGGTAAAAAAATATCACATTTCGCATATCCCTATGGGACCCCTTTTGCTGTAAGTTTGAAAACGATCTATACCGTTTGGAAAAGTTCATACTGTTCAGCAGTATCTGCTATACCTTCGACATTAAATAAACTGACAGCCAATATGAAATTTTATCTGCCTCGGATAGACAACGCAGAATTCCTTAAAAATATTACTAAATTACAATAGAATGTTTGTTTATTTACGCAAGTACAAACTTTATATTCAAAATTTAAGTTTATATTTTTTGGCCTCTCTTATTCCGATGTTTCTTCAGGTGATCAGTAACCCTTTCTTTGCGATGAATCTTTCTCCTGAAGATTATGCCATTATCGGTTACTATACTTCTTTAAATGTATTATTTGCTCCCTTAATTACCTTTTACCTGCTTCATTACTATATGAAGAGGTTCTTTGAAATCAGCGAAGAAGAACGTTTTCACTTGCGTTCAACGATTTTTAAAATGCTTCTTCTATTTTCTTTTGTACTTACACTGTTATCCATAATTATTATTTTTATATACATCACGTATTTTAACCGGCAGTCTCAAATAGCTTTTTTCCCTTATGCCATTTTAAGTGCACTATTGCCTTTTTTCAACGGTATATTTCAACTTCAGTTGGTGGATTACAAAATGCAGTACAATAGTAAATCTTATTTTAAAATCAGTATTCTGAGTCCGATCATATCGCTGGCAATGTCTTTGTTACTCGTTGTTGTCATTAAAGGAGGAGCAACGGGCAAAATGGCAGGTATACTCATAGGGCCCATTATTCTCTACATCTGGTGTATAAAAAATAATAAGAGTTATCTGGAGGGAAATTTCGATTGGCAGCTCTTTAAAAAGATTATTTTATTTTGCTGGCCTTTGACCATTGCAGCTATGCTTGGCTTTTTTTCCGGAGGCTATGATAAAGTATTTTTAGAAAGGACTGTAAGTATTCAGGAACTAGGGTATTATTCCGTCGGAGTCTCCATCGCATCTTATCTGAATATATTTTCAACGGCTATCAGCGATACCTTTGGCCCTGATGTTTATCAATCCGTAGCAAAAAGAAATATAAAAAAATGTTTTTACCTCGTATGCCTCAAGGTCACATTAATTTCTGTCGTCGTTCTCCTGTTTGTATTACTGGCACCTTATATTGTAACCGTATTAACCGCCGGTCGGTATATAGAATCCGTTAAGTATTGCACAATAGTCGCCCTCTCTTCCATTACTTCCGTAATCTATTATTCTCTTTCGCAAATAACGATAGCATTGGGTTATAATAAAATTCCATTGATTAACAGAATTATTGTAAGCATATGTTGTATATTGATGTATTCCGTCCTCATAGAAAAATACGGTGCCACAGGAGCTGCCTGGGGAATTGTCATCAGTTTTCTTCTCTTTTTCTTAGGTAACCTGATACTGATTCTGATATACAAATACAAACAAGTAAGACTATATGTGTGGAAACAATAAAATATTGAATCTGAAAAATTTTTGTACCGGCTGTGGAGCCTGTATGAACATCTGTAAACACAATTGCATTTCGATGAAAAATGACGAAGAAGGTTTTTTATATCCTTTTATCGATCAAGAGAAATGTATCCAATGTAGTCTTTGTGAAAAGATTTGTCCTATTCTTCAATCCCAGGAAGAAAATTCAATCCTGGAGAATTCGGAGAATTATATGTATAAAGCAGGTAACCTGAATATTCTCGAAAATAGTTCCTCCGGAGGTGCTTTTACATTACTGGCTAATCTCGTACTACAACAAAATGGAATCGTTTTTGCAAGTAAATACAACGGAAGCGAAGAACGTTTAGAATATAACGATACAGACCATTTTGAGTTGAATGAATTTCGAAAAAGTAAATATATTGAGTCCAATACCCTTCAGGTGTTCCGTCTGATAAAAAGAGAACTGCAGAAAGACAGGTGGACCTTATTTTGCGGAACACCTTGCCATGTCATGGGTTTGATTAATTTTCTTCAAAATACAAATACCAGTAAGTTAATTACAATAGATTTCGTATGTCATGGGGTTCCCAGCAATGAACATTTTACAACCTATAAGAAGACTTTAGAAAACCGCAGGAAAAAAATCACAAAAGTTGACTTTAGGTATAAAGATCTGGCCAAAAAAGAATTTGGGTGGCATAATTTCAATCTTCATGTTTCCTATTGCGACGGCACTCAAAAATTGATATCCCGGTATGAAAGCTATTATTACAAGGCCTTTGTAGATAACAATTCGTTAAGACGTTCTTGTTATACCTGCAATAGATTTAAAATTTCAAAGGCAGATTTTACAATTGCTGATTTCTGGGGCATCAATCATTATAAAAATAAACTGGATGACAACAGAGGAATCTCTTTGATTAGTATCCATACCCTTAAAGGTAAGGAATTCATTCAGTCCTCCATTAATCAAAATGAATTTGAGTTATTACCTTCTACAGCCATTGATTATCTGGTCACCCGAAAAGACCTTTCAGCCTATTGGGAAATACGGGAAAAAGTGATGACACAAATAAAGAGCCAAGGCTATATGCAAACCCTGAAAAACATGTACAGGAAAGAAATAATCCTCTATAAAACAAAGAAAGTGATAAAAAAAATACTGCATAAAAATGAATAAAAGAATCAGGATCTTTACTTTCATGCTCTATAATTATGGAGCGATATTGCAAGCTTATGCTTTACAACATTATCTGCGCACATTACATAAATACGATGTTCAAATCGTAAATTTTGAAACAAAAATCCAATCGGAATCTATTCGTATTTTTAGGAAATATTCTTCAAATTTTATCGTCAATTTTCTTATCCTCTGCTTATCTTTATGGAGATATCCCCAACTAAAGAGAAAACAAAAAAGAGTATTCAATTTTAAGAAGACCTGTTTATCGTTAACAAAAGAATTTTTTTCAACCGAAGAAGAGGTATTAAACAATCCTCCTCAAGCCGATATTTATATCAGCGGAAGCGATCAGGTATTCAATCCGAATAATAATTTATACTGGAGGGTATATTATTTGGGATTTCCCAAAAATAATTCATTAAAAATAGCTTATGCCCCCAGTTTCGGAATATCACAATTTACTTCCGAAATGGAAAAAAGAATAACTCCTTATATAAAGGATTTTGATCTGTTAAGTTGCCGCGAAAAGGAAGGAGCACAGTTTTTGTCTAAAATAACCCAAAGTGATGTTCCGGTTGTTATTGATCCTGTTTTTTTGCTTTCTTCCGGCGAATGGGAGAAAATAGCCGTATTACCAGATCAAAAAGGATATATCTTTATATACGATTTAAATGGAGGACAAAGCTTGGTCGATATTGCCCGGCAAATCAAACAGAAAACCGGTTTAAAAATTATTTGTCTTACCTTAAAAGTTCAGCGTTTTTATCAGGTTGATAAACAAATATACGATTGTGGCCCCAGAGAATTTATCGGGTATATCAGACAAGCAGAATATGTTGTTACCGACTCCTTTCATGGAACAGCTTTTTCGATAATCTTTAAAAAGAAATTTTATACTTATGTCGCTCTGAATCATATGTCTTCGCGTATTTATACCCTGCTCGAAAGTTTAAATTTAAAAGACAGAATCATTGAAAATAAAAAAGTTCAGGAATTCTGTTTTGAAGCCCAATCTTTACCGGACTATGCAAGAAAATTGAATGAAATTATTTCGGAGTCAAAAACTTTTTTACAAAAAATTTAATTCTATTAAATTACTCAAATGCATTTACGTTTAACATCCTTCATTCTCTATTTATTTTCTTTTTTACTGATTGTCTTCACTATTTCATATATCATTTCTCTGGGATCGGATGTTTTCGGATTTGATACAGGTAGTATACCGAATGGAACGACTACTTTATTAGAATTTTTAGGTATTCTATACATATTTATTAAATTAAAAACAATACAAAAAATACCTTATTTATTGGCATGGGTTATCGTTTGGTTCTTTTGGATGTGTTTTAATTCTCTTTTAACGACCGATTTACCATTGTATATACATTTAAGGGAAACATTATTCTGGCCCATACTGTTTATGTTTTCATTTTATTTGTGCACTTCTAAAGAGATGAATATTAGCCGACTCAAATATTGCTTTATCCTAATTATGTTGGTATCTACAGTTCTATTTTTTAAAATATCTACTGCCAGAACCGCTATGATTATAAGTAATCTTGAAGGTTATATTGCCTCTGTCAATTATATATATTTTCCACTTTTAACTTTACCATGGATATTTCTGGTAAAAAAAGAAGCCATCAGGAATTTTTTGCTTTTCGTTATTTTTTTGGCCGCTATCATTTCTGCTAAAAGATCAGCTATTCTGATTTGTATATTGATTGCAATAGTTTATATATGGTTTAATTATATAAAAAACAAAAAATCCCATGCTATCATTCGAATAGCAATTCCTATAATTTTTATTGTTTGTATTTATTTCTTTATCTCAAACGTAATGAGTTCCAGATCAGAATATGTATTCTCCAGATTTAGCAGTATCAGTGAAGATAAAGGATCTGGTCGGGATATTGTCTGGAGAAACGTTTTAGATACTTACTCAAAGAGTCCCGTTTTGGAAAAAATAATCGGACATGGCCACAATAGTGCAATAATTGTAAATAGAGGACATAACATAGATTTATCAGCCCATAATGATTTTCTGGAAGTATTATTTGATTACGGAATAATAGGCCTGATTCTTTATTTGTTACTTCATATCTACTTAATAAAACGCCTGTTCTTTTTAAAAAGAAACAAATCGGAACTTTTTCTTCCCTATTTAGCCTCCTATATCACGATGTTTATCATGTCAATGGTAAGCCATTTAATTTTATATCCCACATATTTTACATTCCTGGCAACTTTCTGGGGAGCGGTCGAAGGACAGCTCTACAAAAAAAGATTTGGAGTTTCCGGATAAAACGCCAGGGATCTCTGACAAAAATTCGAAACCTAAATAATTGGCAAAAAATTAATAATGATACTCTTAATTTCGCAATACAAATATCCTGAAGGAGACGCGGGAAGTGTAAGAATGCACAATTTAGCTCTTACTCTTAAACAAATGGGACAAGACGTATTTGTTATTGGATTAGGTAAAATACAAAAAGAAGTTGATTATTATAAAGGCATTCCCTATGTTTCTTTGCGAGTTAAAAATAAATATAACAGTAGATTTCTTTTTAATTATCGGCTCTATCGGCAAATATCTAAATTGAGGAAGAAATATACAATCAAAAACATCATATTGGGTACATCAAGTATAGATGTTACAATGTTTCTTAAATTTATTTGTTCCAAATACCAGATTCATTTGATCAAAGATGTAGTAGAATGGTATTCAGCCAGTCAGTTCCGCTACAGGAAATATGCTTTTCCCTATTTAGCAAAAGAGATAGAAAATAAAAGATTGATAACTAAAAAGATGGCAGTTATCTCCATCAGCTCTTTCCTACATGCCTATTTTACTCAAAAGGGAATTCAATCGGTCAGAATACCTGTCTATATGGATCAAAATGAGTTTCCTGATTATTCAAAGAATTACTCGAACAAGCTAGTTTTGATATATGCAGGTTCCCCCGGTAAAAAAGATTATCTGTCTGTCATGCTCAAAGCTCTGGCTCTCCTGCCCACTGATTTATTAAAAAAGATACAGTTTAATGTGATCGGACTAACTCCGGCACAGATCGAGCTGATTTTTCAAGATGATCTTTCCATTTTTTCAAAAATCAAAGATAATATAAAGGCATACGGTCGGCTACCCAGAGCAGCAGTAGTAGAAAAATTAAAAGAAGCTGATTTTTCCGTTTTATTGAGAAGTGAAAAAGAAAGATACGCAAAAGCAGGTTTTCCGACCAAAGTGATAGAAAGTATTTCTGTTTCAGTACCAGTCATCATGAATTTTACTTCAGATTTAGGTTTGTATTTTACAGATAGGAAAAATTGTATTCAAGTAGAAAATGATACCATTGGTAAATTCAGAGAGGCTTTAATTAAAGCAGTATCGCTATCCCCAGAAGATAAAAAGGAATTGGCACAAAATGCCAAATCCCTAGCGGAACGTTGTTTCAATACCACATCCTACGCAAAGGAACTGGAGCGTATTATCCAAAAATAAATGTTATCGTTTTAACTTTATGAAAGTTAAATCTAAAGTCTTGTTATTATCTCCGCTTCCTCCTCCATTCGGAGGGATTGCAAGTTGGAGTAAAAATCTGCTCTCTTACAGTAGTATGAAAAAGAAGGAATATCTTTTTCATTTAAATACGGCTATTAAAAGCAGAAGAATTACCGATTTATCCTATTTCAGTCGCCTTGTTTACGGATCGCTGGATACGGGCCGGATTTTCTTTTTATTTATGAAGAAAGTCATCGGTTTACGTCCCCGGGTTGTTCATGTAACAACATCGGCCTCAATGGGATTATTCCGGGACATTCTTTTTTTATGGATTACCAAAATAGTAGGAATAAAAAGCATATTTCATTTTCGTTTCGGGAGAATACCAGCTTTATCAGAAATCCGGAATTGGGAATGGAAGTTACTTCGATATTTGATCGTTCACGCCTCTAGTTCTATCGTAATCGATCGTCCCTCTTATCAAGCTTTATGTAAAGAAGGATTAACGACAAAAATTGTTTGTATCCCGAATCCATGCTCACAGGAAATAGAACAAATTGCTCATCAGGAAATTTCTGAAAAACAACCGGACCATTATGTATTTGTCGGCCATGTAATCGTGACAAAGGGAGTTTATGAATTAGTACGGGCTTTTGTTTTGATTGACGCTAATTTACAATTAACATTGATTGGCCCTTACGAAGAAACGATAAAAAAAGAGTTATCACAGATCGCCTCAGCTAAAGATAACGGACATTGGTTAAAGTTCGCAGGCTCACAGTCGAAGGAAGAAATTTTTAGTGTTTTGCAAACGGCTACGGCATTAGTTTTACCTACTTATACAGAGGGATTTCCGAATGTGGTATTGGAAGCGATGGCCTGCGGTTGCCCTGTATTGGCTTCTTCTGTTGCTGCAATTCCAGACATGCTCAATCAGCATGATTTATCTAAAGCTTGTGGCATTTGTTTTAAAAGCAAATCTGTGGAGGAGATCATACATGCAATGAATAAATTCCGTAGTGACCCATTGAAACATAAATTTTACGCAATAAACGGAAAAAATAAAGTATTAAGCGAATATACGATGGACATCGTTTTTCCATTATATGAAAAAATTTGGACTACTTAACGAATAAATGTATTATGTCAATTTTCAAAGACAAAATTCTGTTGATTACGGGAGGAACTGGTTCTTTTGGCAACGCAGTACTTCGACGCTTTCTGGATTCGGATATTAAAGAGATCCGTATCTTCAGCCGCGATGAGAAAAAGCAGGATGATATGCGTCATGCCCTGCAAAATCCGAAAGTAAAATTTTATATCGGTAATGTACGCAATAAAACTTCTGTGGATGTAGCCATGCGCGGGGTAGATTATGTGTTTAGTGCAGCTGCTCTGAAACAAGTACCCAGTTGTGAGTTTTTTCCGATGGAAGCCACCCGTACCAATGTTGAAGGAACAGAAAACGTTTTGCTTTCCGCCATTGAACATGGCGTAAAAAATGTTGTCGTACTTTCCACTGATAAGGCGGCCTATCCGATTAATGCTATGGGGATCTCAAAAGCTTTAATGGAGAAGGTGGCGATTGCAAAGGGCCGTGAACTGGGGGAAAACGCCCAGACTACGATTTGCTGCACCCGCTACGGGAATGTCATGGCGAGCCGCGGTTCCGTTATTCCGCTTTGGGTGGAACAAATGGAACAGGGAAAGCCTATCACGATTACGGATCCCGAAATGACCCGCTTCATGATGACGCTGGATGATGCAGTGGATCTGGTGATCTACGCCTTTACACACGGACACAATGGTGACCTTTTTGTACAAAAAGCACCGGCTGCGACTCTAGCAACATTGGCACAAGCACTTAAAGAAATATATGCCCAGATTCATCCCCGGTATCTGGATACGGAGGTAAAGGTCATCGGAACAAGACATGGGGAAAAATTATACGAGACTCTAGTTACCCGCGAGGAAATGGCTAAAGCCATCGATATGGGCGGTTATTACCGGATTCCTTGTGATAATCGGGATCTGAATTATGATAAGTTCTTTACGGAAGGAAATAAATGTGTATCCGAGATCGAGGATTATCATAGTCACAATACCACACGTTTAGACGTTGAGGGGATGAAGAAACTTTTATTGAAATTACGTTTTATCCGGGAGGATCTGGGGTTAGCGGAGCATTCAAAACCGAGAGAAATCCGGTCAGAATAATTATTTTCTTATCCGGAAAACTTTCTCTATCCCGGGTATCTTACTTTTATTCATTCTATTTTCAAAAAATCATGAACATACTTGTAACCGGAGCCAAAGGTTTTGTGGGTCGGAACCTAGTATCTCAACTGCATAATATACAAGCCGGAAAAGCAAAAAACGAAGTCCTTTCTGAGGACCTTAAAGTCTATGAATTCGATATTGACAGTGATCCGGCTGAATTAGAGATATATTGTAAAAATGCAGATTTCGTATTCAACCTGGCAGGGGTTAACCGCCCCAAAGAGCAGACAGAATTTATGGAAGGTAATTTCGGCTTTGCTTCCATTTTGCTGACTACGCTGAAAAAGTACAACAATACCTGCCCTGTAATGATTTCTTCTTCTATTCAGGCTACTCAGAATAACCCTTACGGAGAATCCAAAAGGGCAGGCGAAAACCTAATGTTTGAGTATTCCCGGGAAACAGGAGCCAAAGTCTTGGTTTACCGTTTTCCGAACATATTCGGAAAGTGGTGCAGACCTCATTACAACAGTGCAGTGGCTACTTTCTGCCATAATATAGCGCACGATCTGCCTATTCAGGTAAATGATCCGGCTGTAGTCCTGAATCTGGTATATGTAGACGATGTTGTAAAAGAACTCCTTGCAGCGCTATCAGGTAAGGAAAACAGAAAAGGAAATTACTGTGAAGTATCCACCGTTTATCCCGTTGCACTGGGAAGTATCGTTGAACTGCTTTATTCTTTCAAAGAAAGCCGCAACACCCTGAATGTACCCCATGTAGGAGATGACTTTACTAAAAAGTTATACTCGACCTATCTCTCTTATCTACCGAAAGATAAGTTCGGATATCCGTTGAAAATGAATGTAGACCCCAGGGGAAGTTTTACAGAAATCATCCGTACCCGGGACCGGGGACAGTTTTCAGTAAATGTTTCCAAACCGCATATTACGAAAGGGAATCACTGGCATCATACCAAAAATGAGAAATTTATGGTGGTAAGTGGTAAAGGAGTAATCCGCTTCCGCAATATGAATGAAGAGCAGGGCGAAGTGATTGAATATTATGTTTCCGGCGACCGGATGGAAGTGATAGATATTCCGACTGGCTATACACATCATATCGAGAATCTCGGTGATACGGATATGGTCACTTTCATGTGGTGTAACGAATGTTTTGATCCACAAAACCCGGATACCTTTTTTGAAAAAGTCTAAAAAAGAAGAGATGTCAAAATTAAAACTTATGACGATCATCGGCACTCGTCCGGAGATCATCCGTTTATCGGAAGTGATAAAAAAATGTGATACGTATTTTCATCAGATATTAGTGCATACCGGTCAAAATTACGACTATACTCTAAATCAAGTATTTTTTGACGAACTGGGACTTCGTGCACCTGATTATTATCTGGACGCTGTCGGTGCCGACTTGGGGGAAACAATCGGGAATATTATTGCTAAATCCTATAAGCTGATGACCGAGGAGCTGCCGGATGCCGTTTTGGTACTGGGTGACACAAATTCCTGCCTGTCTGTAATCGGTGCAAAACGTTTGCATATACCTATCTTTCACATGGAAGCCGGTAACCGTTGTTTCGATGAATGCCTGCCGGAAGAAACCAATCGCCGGATTGTGGATGTAACAGCTGATGTAAATATGTGCTATTCAGAGCATGCACGCCGGTATTTAAATGCAGCTGGTGTACCCAAAGAACGAACGTATGTGGTAGGATCACCCATGGCTGAAGTATTACACGAAAATCTCCCGAAAATTGAGGCCAGTGATGTGCATCAGCGCCTGGAATTGCAGAAGGGGCGTTATATACTGCTTTCTGCCCACCGAGAGGAGAATATAGATACTGAAAAAAACTTTTTAAGCTTGTTCAATGCGATCAATGCTTTAGCGGAGAAATACGACATGCCAATTTTGTACAGTTGTCATCCCCGGAGCAGAAAACGGTTGGAGTCAAGTGGTTTCCAGTTAGACAGACGTGTGATTCAGCATAAACCGCTGGGTTTCCATGATTACAATTGCTTGCAGATGAATGCGTATGCAGTCGTATCCGATTCCGGAACACTACCAGAAGAAAGCAGTTTCTTTACCAGTGTAGGACATCCCTTCCCCGCTGTTTGTATCCGTACCAGTACGGAACGTCCGGAGGCCCTGGACAAGGGGGTATTTGTATTGGCTGGTATCGACGGAAAATCGTTGTTGCAGGCGGTAGATACGGCAGTAGAGATGAATAACAACGGTGATCATGGATTACCTGTCCCCGACTATACGGATGAAAATGTAGCGGCCAAAGTGGTAAAAATCATCCAGAGTTATACGGGAGTGGTGAATAAAATGGTCTGGAGAAAGTATTAAAATAAGATGAACATCCTATTCTTAACTATCAGCAGAATCCAGGACATCGACTCTAGAGACATTTATACCGATCTGATACGGAAATTCCGTAATGAAGGACATCTCGTTTATGTTGTTACACCATACGAACGACAATTCGGTCTACAGACTGCTTTAACGGAATCCAAAGGGGTGTATATCCTAGGAGTACGCACCTTGAATCTTCAGAAGACAAATATTATTGAAAAGGGCATAGGAACAATTCTACTAGAAACACAGTTCAATAAAGCCATAAAAAAACATTTGAATTCGGTTACTTTTGATTTGATTCTTTATTCTACTCCACCAATTACATTTACGAATGTAGTAAAAAACTTAAAGAAAAAGAATCCTCAAGCCATCTCCTACCTTTTACTGAAAGACATTTTTCCTCAAAATGCTGTAGATCTTGGAATGTTTTCCCAAAACAGCCTTTTTTACTGGTATTTCAGAAAGAAAGAGACTCATTTATATCGGCATTCGGATTATATAGGATGCATGTCTCCTGCAAATGTGGAATTTGTAATCAGACATAATACATTCATTCCTCCGGAAAGAGTAGAAGTCGCTCCCAATAGCATAGAGTTGTCCCCTTCCCCCTTTTCTTCCGATAAAACAAAGATCCGAAAGAAATATCATCTTCCGAAAGACAAATTGATATTCATTTATGGTGGCAATCTAGGGAAACCTCAAGGCATTTCTTTTTTGATTCAATGTTTAAATGTAAATAAACAAAGAAATGATTGTCATTTTTTAATAGTAGGAAACGGGACAGAATACCCGAAATTAAAGAGTTGGTTTGATAATACTAAGCCACAAAATATTTCCTTATTTTCAGGATTACCAAAAGAAGAATACGATGAGTTAGTACAATCATGTGATATCGGCTTAATATTCTTAGACTATAGATTTCAAATTCCCAATTATCCTTCTCGACTGCTTTCCTATTTAAAATACAAAATGCCCATTATAGCCGCTACGGATGTTAACACGGATATTGGAACAATTGCAGAAAAAAACGGTTATGGTTATTGGTGTGAAAGTAATAACACAGCTCATTTCACTGAATGTATAAATAAATTTATTCAGCACCCTGAGTCTATCAAAAAGATGGGAGAAAAAGGTTATCAATTTTTATTAAACAACTATCTGATAGAAAATACATATCAAAAGATTATTGCACACATAAAGGTATAAAATATATGTATAAATTTCTATTTAAACGCATAATCGATTTTCTTTTTGCCTTTTTAGTTTTATTATTTATTTGGCCTATTTTTTTATTGATAATCATTTGGCTGCATTTTTCCAATAAAGGTTCGGGTGTTTTCTTTTTACAAAGACGACCGGGGAAAAAAGGGAAAATATTTGAGGTTATTAAATTTAAAACTATGACTGACGAGCGGGATGTTAACGGTAATTTGCTACCCGACATCGATCGTCTCACCAAAGTCGGTAAATTCATCCGATCAACGTCATTAGATGAACTTCCTCAATTAATTAACGTTTTAAAAGGAGATATGGCTTTGGTCGGCCCACGTCCATTGCTCCCTCAATATCTCCCCCTGTATTCTCCTCAACAAGCCAGAAGACATGAAGTGCGGCCCGGAATCACAGGTTGGGCTCAAGTAAATGGCCGAAATGCTATTTCTTGGCAACAAAAATTTGAATATGATGTGTGGTATGTAGATCATCTCTCCTTTTTAGTGGATATCAAAATCTTATTTTTTACTCTAAAAAAAGTCTTTAAAAGAGAAGGCATTAATTCTGCATCCAGTGTTACGATGGAACCTTTTACAGGAAACTAAACAATTAATATGAAAGATATTGCAATTTTCGGAGCAGGCGGCTTCGGACGCGAAGTAGCTGCATTAATCCACAGACGAAACGAAGTAAAACCAGAATGGAATATTATCGGCTTTTTAGATGATGGCGTCCCTTTAGGAACTATAAGAGATTCCTATCCAGTCATAGGAGGATTAGAATATGTCAATCAATATAAATCTGATTTAAATGTTGTAATTGCTATCGGGAATGTAAAAAATCTTAAAAAAATAGCTGAAAGCATTATCAATCCGCGTATTTGCTTTCCTAATATAATAGATATTACAACAACCATAGACCCTTCTGTCAAGATGGGTAAAGGAAACATTATTGCTTTTTCCAATTATCTTTTTACAAATGTAAAGATAGGAAATTTCAATATATTCAATACCCGTTGCGGTGTAGGCCATGATACACAAGTAGGTTCCTATAACGTATTCAATCCAAATGTTCAATTATCTGGCTGCGTAAATGTTGGGAATGAAAATTTCTGGGGACTGAATGCTTCGGTTGTACAAGGAATAAAAGTAGGAGACCGAAACGTTATTGGTGCTTGTTCTTTGATTTTAAAATCAATAGAAGATGACTCTTTTTATCTCGGAATACCTGCCAAAAAAAGAGAATGAATTATATATTTTAAAAGCCTATAGCATGAAACAAAGAATTTACCTTTCTCTCGCCCACATGGGAGGACGGGAACAGGAATTTATTAAGGAAGCATTTGATACGAATTGGGTAGTTCCGCTGGGACCGAATGTGAATGCATTTGAACAGGAGCTGGCTGCCTATGTGGGGCAAGACCGGCATGTGGTGGCTTTGAGCGCAGGGACAGCAGCGATTCATTTGGGACTAGTGCAGTTGGGGGTAAAAGCCGGTGACGAAGTGATTTGTCAGTCGTTTACTTTCGCAGCTTCCGCTAATCCAGTGACTTATCTGGGAGCAACACCTGTGTTTGTAGATAGCGAAAAGGATACCTGGAATATGGCGCCCGAATTTTTGGAAAAAGCAATTCTGGACCGGAAAGAAAAAACCGGGAAATTTCCTAAAGCAATTATTCCAGTACATCTGTACGGCATGCCTGCTAAACTGGACGAAATCAGGACAATTGCCCAAAAATACGGCATTCCTCTGCTGGAAGACGCCGCAGAGGCATTGGGGTCAGAATATAAAGGACGAAAATGCGGAACATTCGGAGAATTTGGTGCATTGAGCTTTAATGGAAATAAAATTATTACCACTTCCGGAGGAGGTGCATTGATCTGCCGGACAGAAGAAGAAGCAAAACAGACAATGTTTTATGCCACTCAAGCCCGGGAAAACCGCCCCTATTATCACCACGAACACGTAGGGTATAACTACCGGATGAGTAATATATGTGCCGGAATCGGCCGCGGACAAATGTTAGTGCTCCAGAAACATGTGGAAAGACGAAGAGCCATTCATCAATTATATACTGAGCTACTGGAAGGAATCGCAGGTATTGAAGTAAAACAAGCCCCTCATCAGGACTTTAATTCTAATTATTGGCTGACTTGTATCACCGTCGATCCAACTTTAGCTGGAGTCACGGCCGATGAAATTCGGATCTATTTGGAGCAGGAAAATATTGAATCGCGCCTGTTATGGAAACCGATGCACTTGCAACCGGTATTTTCAGAAAATCCTTTCTACGGTGACGGAACTGCCGAGACCATTTTTAATCAGGGGCTGTGTCTGCCTTCCGGTTCCATGCTGGAGGATAAAGATATTCACATGGTAGTAAGCAAAATCAAAGAAAAACTCAAAGCATAGTTTCAATCTCTCAAGAAACGCAACGGAGAAAAAAGACTCCCGAAAGCGTTAGAGAAGTGCACCCCAAAAGTTCTACGTCCAACTTTCGGGGTGTTTTTTTAAATATAAACTTTATCTAAAAAAAAACGTATATATTCAGGAAAAGACAAAAATATCTTTTAAAATATTATTTTTGCTTTGGAAAAACAGAATAAAAAACTAAAACTTGTTGTTATGAAAAAGTACATCTGCACCGTATGTGAATACATTTACGATCCGGCAAAAGGAGATCCGGATAGTGGAATAGAACCGGGAACGGCATTCGAAGATCTTCCGGACGATTGGGTTTGCCCGCTTTGCGGAGTAGGCAAAGAAGATTTTGAACCGGTCGAAGAATAAATAGCAAAGAGGGACGGACCTTTTTTGCAAAAAACAGGTGGCAAAAGAACCGTCCCCTCTCAAGCTTCTTTGTATTTTCGCCGGTCGTCGTCGGTAACCTCGCGGATAACTTTACAAGGATTACCGGCAGCAAGGACGCCGGCAGGAATGTTTTTGCTTACTACACTACCGGCCCCGATAACGGAATTATCCCCGATACTCACCCCGGGTAATACAACTACATGCCCTCCTATCCATACATTATTTCCCACTTTTATCGGAAAAGCATACTCCAATCCCCGATTTCTTTGTTCCAGGTCGAAAGGGTGTCCCGCTGTGTAAAAACTACAATCCGGAGCAACAAATACATTCTCTCCAAAAGTTACTTTGGCTGCATCCAGGATCGTACAATGAGTGTTGGCATAGAAATTTTCCCCTACCTCAATATTATAACCGTAATCGCATAAGAAAGGCTGTTCTATCAGCAGATTCTTACCGGTTTTTCCCAGTAGTTTTTTGAGGAGTTTCTCTCTTTCCTCCAATAAGGAAGGATGTAAACGATTGTACTCATAGAGAATTCCTTTACAAAAAAGGCGCTCTTCTATTAAATTGCGATCGTAATTGGCATCATATAATAAACCCTGAGCAGCTTTCTCTTTTTCTGTCATCTCATTTCCTTTCAAATTCCAGCAAAGAGGGACGGACCTTTTTTCCGAAAAAGCTGACAAAAGAACCGTTTCCCTATCATCCAAACAAAAAGCCTGCTTTAAGCAGGCTGATAAAGAGCTGTTAGTGAGATTTGAACTCACGACCTCTTCCTTACCAAGGAAGTGCTCTACCCCTGAGCTATAACAGCAGATAAAAACTTTCTCCAACACAAACCTCCCCCTCTTTGAGTAAAAAAGCAGATGAACTTTGTTTATCCGCTTTCCTTTCTGGAGTTTCTTGTCGGATGGATTTACATCGATCCGTCTCAGATTCTCTCTTTGAGCCTCTTGTCGGATTCGAACCAACGACCCCGAGATTACAAATCACGTGCTCTGGCCAACTGAGCTAAAGAGGCAAGCGGGTAAGCGGACTATGTCGCACCGCTACAACCATCTACCCTTGCTGCCTTCCGACCCTGGGGGAGTTCGACAGGAGCTGGTCGCATAGGACTTACCCGGGCACAAAAGTACAAAATTATCACTACCTACCAAATTTTTCAACTCTTTTTTATCATAAAAAAGTTTGTACTTCCTCTTCTATTTAAACTTTACAAACCTTTTTTCTTATAAAGAATTTAAAAGTAGTTGCAACCTCATATAATTCAATAATTTAAAAGTTAAAAAGCTCCTTTCATGCAACCCATCTCTACGGGATACGGTATAAGTTGTAACAATTGTGTATATTTTATTAAAATGAATAACATATTTAACATTTCAATTTATGCAGACAGATTGGAGAAATGAGGAGAGGAATTACAATTCTGATATAAAGTTTTTAACCAGATTAAATATTACCCTGACATCGGACCACGATTACCGGTCGAATTTAGATAATGCCTTAAAAATGATTGGAACATATTGTCAAAATGACAGAGTTCACATCATCAAAATATATCCCGATATGACTTTTACCCTATTACATGAATGGCATAAACCTTCACTACCTTCTATAAAAAACAAAATCAAAAAGCAAAAATGTTTTTTTGAACAGGAACTGGAAGATCAGTTGAATACCCACAATTATATTTACATATGCCGTGCCTCGGATTTAAATTGTAAGGAATTAAAATGTTTCCTGAAAGATTGTAATATAGAAGAATCACTTCTATTTCCCTTATTTTCCGGTTATCTTTTTTCCTTCCTTTCTTTTTCTCACTGTACTTGTCAAAACAGTTGGAATAAAGATGATATCGAGCTATTTACAGCATTTTCCGCTATTATAGCAGCCAATTTGGAGAAAAATTTCATCTTTAAAAAAATGAATTACAAGTTAAAACAAGCTAATCAGCTCACAGCTCAATTAACCGCTAACAGACTTTAAGTCACCTCTTATGCATTTCAACAGTAAAAAATACCGTTTATTACTTATTTGCCCCCTTCTTCCTATGCAGAAAAGGATAAGCAGTATCTTGAAAAAAGCACAGTATCGCGTTGAATGTATACAGGAGGAAGACAAAGCTATTTTGCAAATAAAAGAATCACAACCGGACTTGATTTTGTTGGCTCCCGCCGGTTCAACACCGGCCGAATGTAAAATCATTTCCCAATTACGGAATAAAGTCACCACCCGTACGACACCTATCATTTTTATATCTTCTATAAAAGATGATTCTATTATAGCCGAATGCCTGAATTTCGATTATACGGATTTTATTACCAAACCGCTTCGGGAGAAAGAATTACTGTTACGGGTAAAACATCAATTATTACTGTTGGAAGCTACCCGAACCATCCGGCGTCAAAATGAACGTTTACAAGAAACCATAGAAGCCCGGGACAAATTATATTCTGTCATTGCCCACGACTTAAGAGCTCCTATTGGAACCATCAAAATGATCAATTCTATCATCGAAAGTCAAAAAGACAAAATCCGGAACGCAGGGATCCGGAAAAAATTTGAAATGATTAATGAAACGACCGAACAAGCTTTTAACCTACTGGAAAATTTGTTACGCTGGAGTCGGAATTTAAACGGGAAAACCAAAGTGGTCCGGAGTAATTTTGATCTGGCCATCAGTATCAGAGAAGTCCTCTCCCTTTTTACAGCTATAGCTAAATCTAAAAACATCAATTTAGTTAATTCTGTCAAAAAACCGGTTTTCGTTTATGCAGATGAAGACATGATTAAAACGGTACTGAGGAACCTGATTTCCAACGCCATCAAATTTACTTATCCCGGAGGAGAGGTCTCTATTATGCTTACAGAATATAAAGAACAAGTCTCTGTAGCTGTAAAAGATAACGGACAAGGGATAAAAAAAGAGAACCAGTCCAAACTTTTAAAAGACGGTCAGTTGTGCAGTACGTATGGCACGAAGAATGAAAAAGGCTGTGGTTTAGGCTTATTGCTAAGCCGCGACTTTATCAAGCTAAACAAAGGTAAACTTCGCTTTAAATCGAAAGAAGGAGAAGGAACGATCTTTTATTTTACAATCCCCAGCAGTACCGATTTTCCCGGCAAACCCCTTATCGATTCATTAATTCCTCATACATCCGTAGAGCTCCCCAGGCATCCGTAGCGGCATATTTTATCTGAGAAGAATTTAATACAGGAGCATCCCAATTAGAAACCCGCTGCCGTTTCGATATTTTTACCTGAAAAATAATAGCCATAAGCTTGGAAAAGGATTTCTCTTCAATGCCATAAGGGACGACAAATTCCTGCAAATCGATAAAAGAAGCCGGTTGAAAATTTCCCAATTTTCTCAAAGCCCGGATATCGTCCCGTATGCCTACTCCTATTTTCGCAATTCGTTTTTCTGCCAATAAATTACGTAGCGCCATTGAAAATCCACACTTATTCAATCGAAAGAGATACACTTTTTCCGGCGCCGCTAATTGTAAAAGACTGACGGGATGAGTCTCTCCCTTGTGAAAAGCAGGCCGTGTTTCAGTATCGAAACCTAAACATGTATGAGCAGCAAGATAACGAACAGCCCCCTCGACGTTCTTTGCTTCTTCTACGACAATCACTTCTCCCTCATAAGAAAAAGCAGGTAATTCCTGCATTTCCTTTGTATCAATATTTTCTCTGTATCTCACTTTACTTTACATTTTTCTTTCGTCATCAGCCAAGCGATACACCGCCTGATGAACAGCCCGCAGAACTCCTGCACAGGCTTTTCCCCAATATAATTCAAAATTATTATTCAACATCCACAAAGCCTCTCCGATAATTTCCGGAATCCCGCAACGAAAAGTTGTAATAAAGTTTTTCAAATCCTGGTATATATCGCATACTTTCTCCGAAATCGAATGTACTACCGGAGCTTCACTGTATTGCATACTCTCATCGAAAACCTCGAGGTATTCATCATATTCCCCGAAAAGACGATGCAATTCCCCGAAAAGATAATTGTATTGCTCTTCTGTAACAGTATCCTCAGCCAATCCTTCCTCTTCACATTCACAAGCGGGCAACAAGCTTCCTTTCAAGTAAATTAAAGGAATAAATTTCTGCAACCGCTGCAATACATCTTTTCGTTCCATCGTAGGTATCGTCTCGACAAAATCACAAAATTCTTTCGCTACGGCAATGAATTCTATTACTTCTTTACTATATCCTACGTGTTGAAAATCTTCCATACTCTTTTTATTTAGGACAAAGGTACAAAAAGTGTAGCAATGTCGGCCGATGAAAAAGAATATTTTAAAAAAGGGGAAAAGCATCAGCAGACAATTTTTTCACCTATAACGTTTCCGTTTTTTGATAAAACCCATTTTTTGATTTACATCAAGACAGAAAGCGAAGGATAAACTTACTTTTGCGGCAAAAGAAAAACGATGCAGCAAAAATCACTTCGCAAACAATTGTTTGATTTAAGCGGCCCTATTTTTATAGAAACATTACTGATTATTCTCTTAGGGACTGTAGACATTGTCATGCTCAGTCGCCATTCTGACGATACTGTAGCTGCAGTCGGGGTAGTCAATCAGCTTTTAAATATGGTATTTATTGTTTTCGGCGTAACTACTTTAGGAACTTCCGTGCTCTGTTCCCAATATTTAGGAGCCGGACAAAAGAAAAATGTAGTACAAACCATAGGAGTTTCTTTACTTTTTAATGCTATTATCGGGATTATAATCAGTGCATTCCTTTTCTTTTATGGACAGGAATTACTTCAACTTATGGATTTAGCCCCTGCCTTAATTGACGAAGGTTTACCTTATATGCGCATTGTCGGCGGATTTGCTTTTGTTCAAGCCATTGCTTTAACCTTATCTGCCATTTTACGTAGCCATAATATGGCTTATTACCCCATGCGTGTCACCTTACTCATCAATATTGTCAATATTATCGGAAATTATACTTTAATTTTCGGAAAGTTCGGCGCGCCTCCCCTAGGCGTAAGCGGAGCAGCTATTTCAACCTCCGTATGCCGTTTTATAGCGATGTCCTTGTTGCTCTTCCTTCTCTTCAGAAAGGTAGAACGAAAATTTCCTATTGTCTGGTTCCGGCCTTTCCCGATCGATAAACTCAAAAACTTACTTACAGTAGGCTTACCGGCAGCCGGAGAACAGGTTTCTTACAATCTGTCGCAAGTCGTCGTAACGTATTTCACCATCCTGATCGGAACTACTGCGCTGACTACCCGCACCTATGCAATGAATATCGTAATGTTCACCTATCTCTTTGCCTTGGCTATCGGTCAGGGAGGAGCAATCTGCATCGGACATCTGGTAGGAGGGGAAAAACAAAAGGCAGCCTATATTTTACAGCGTTATTGTATGAAATGGTCTATCATGATCTCCCTGGGTATGGCAATTGTAACAGCAGTCCTAGGTTATACTATTTTCCATTTTCTTACTCCCAATCCCGATATTATCCGACTGGGTGTTATCATTCTATGTATTGATATCCTCCTGGAAGTAGGACGTGCTGTCAATATCCTGTCTGTCAATGTCCTGAATGCTGTAGGAGATGTGACTTATCCCTTTATTACCGGTCTGATTGTCATGTGGGGAGTAGCCACCTTATTAAGTTATATTTTCGGAATCTCACTGGGTTGGGGATTAGCGGGCATGTGGTTCGCTTTTTTGTTGGACGAATGTATACGAGCGATTATTTTCGTACGCCGATGGAGGAGTAAAAAATGGGAAGGCAAAAGCTTCACCCGTATTAAAAAAATTCCGTTTTCACAAAAGTCCCGCCCTAACGCGGCTTAATGTCTCCGGACTCATCCCCAAATGAGAAGCGATATGAATCAAAGGGGCTCTTTTCACCACTTCCGGATGCTCCTGCAATAAACGATGATAGCGTTCTCCTGCCGTCTCAAAGCGACAGGCATCTGCTTTTTGCTGAGATAGAATCAGACAATTTTCCAGAATCTTGCAATAAAAATGTTCGATTTCCGGTTCGGTTTCCATCAACCCGTGCAACTTTTCATATCCTAAACCATAGACAACGGTAGGTTCCAAAGCCTCAATAATCAGACGACTTGGAATTTGCCGGAAAAAACTTTCCAAAGAAAGGAATATCCCTCCTTCATAGGCAAAATGCTCGGTTAAATCCTTTCCCCGCTTATTATAAAAAAGCCGGATCATTCCTTGGTCTACAAACCAAATGTATTTACAGACTTGCCCTTCTCTCAATAACAAATCATTCTTAGCCCATTCAAAACGTTCCAGACAAGCACTCAATTTTTCCCGGTTCTTTTCTGTGAGAGCAAGGGTCTGAGCTGCTATCCGATCTATTACTTTCCGATACATCGTATTCATAAAGCAAAAATAGAGAATAATTAGAAAGTTGAAAAATCATCCTTCTGAAAAAGTCAAAATAGTGAAATCTGTATCTTTACTAAAAAATGCTTATCTTCGTAGTCTAAAACGAAAGAAGAGATGAGATTTAACGAAATGAAGCTGGAAGAACCTGTATTGCAGGGATTAGAAGCGATGAACTTTCAGGAAGCTACACCTGTACAGGAAAAAACAATTCCTGTAATTTTAGAAGGAAGAGATATTATAGGTTGCGCACAAACCGGAACCGGTAAAACTGCAGCTTATATTTTGCCGGTTCTCAATCAATTGATAAAAGCAAAGCATCCGGATGATTATATCAACGCAATCATTATGGCGCCAACCCGGGAGTTAGCACAGCAAATCGACATGCAATTTGAAGGTTTTTCTTATTTTGTCCCGGTATCGACTTTAGCCATTTACGGAGGAGGGGACGGAGCGACCTGGGACCAGCAAAAACAAGGATTACAACTGGGGGTAGATGTTATTATAGCCACTCCGGGACGACTTATTACACATTTAGATATATATAATATTGACCTTTCACACGTCAAATATTTTATTTTGGATGAAGCCGACCGGATGTTGGATATGGGATTCTCGGACGATATTATGAAAATTGTTAAAAAATTACCGGAAAAAAGGCAGACCATAATGTTTTCAGCCACGATGCCTCCCAAAATACAACAATTGGCCAAAACCATACTGCACGATCCGGTAGAAGTAAAAATAGCTGTTTCTAAACCCAACGAAGCTATTACACAAGCGGCTTATATTTGTACAGAGGCCCAAAAAATGGGACTTATCCGCGAGCTATTCGGCAAACCTGTCAAATCGAAAAGTATAATTTTTTCTTCTTCCAAACAGAAAGTTAAAGAATTAGCTCATATTCTGAAACGAATGAAATTCAACGTAGCTGCCATGCACTCGGACCTGGAACAGGCTGAACGGGAAAAAGTAATGCTCGATTTTAAAAACAACAAGATTAAAGTGTTAGTGGCAACCGACATTGTCGCCAGAGGCATCGATATTGAAGATATCGGAATGGTATTGAATTACGACGTTCCCCATGATCCGGAAGATTACATACATCGTATCGGCCGCACAGCTCGGGCCAATGCAGAAGGATTGGCTATAACCTTTGTATCGGAAAAAGAACAAGGAAAATTCTATCGGATTGAAAAATTTTTAGAAAAAGAAATTTACAAAATTCCTCTTTCTCCTGCTTTAGGAGAAGCACCTCCTTATACTCCACAAGCCTTTGCCCGTAAAAACGGACAATGGAATAAAGGAGGAAAAAGTCGCGGTAAAAACCACCGCTTTTCCAAGCCGAAAAAAGAGGCATAAAAAAGATCACAACTTTTCGATCAGTCCTTCTATAGCATCCTCTAATAGATCCAATACCAACTCGAAACCGTCCGGACCTTCATAATAAGGGTCCGGAACCTCACGATAAACTGTATTTGTACGGCAAAAATCTACCATAGCATAAATTTTAGCTCTCTCTTCAGTTGTCTCCGATAATCTTCTCAAATCGGCTATATTTTGACGGTCCATTCCAATAATCATATCAAATTCGGCAAAATCAGCCGAAGCATAAAAATGCCTTGCCCGGTGTTCCAACTCATATCCCCTCAAGGCAGCGTGTTTTCTCATTCGGGCATCCGGCAGTGCACCGGAATGTCCACCGTACGTACCGGCCGAATCCACATAAAACGCTTCCTCCTTCCCTACTTTTTTTAATTTAGCTTTCATAACAGCCTCTGCGGCCGGAGAACGACAGATATTTCCTAAACAGACAAAAAGAATTTTTTTCATTACAAAGAGTCAATTAAATTCAACAGAAAGCTCTCTTAAAATTTAATTCAGAGCTCTTTCCAAATCAGCCGAAAGTATATATTATTATCGGGAACCAAAGAATAAGCTATAGTTAGCAACTTTTTTCTGAGATAATCGCATTTTCAAATTTGTATCCGGAATGGGCTCCTCAAACGGGTATGTTTTTACTTATTCCGATTGATCAACTCATTACAATGATAAAAAGCTTATTCTTTGATACTTAAAAATAAATGGATCGGAGGAGAGGTACTGAATTTGCAATAATTACACATTAGGGACGTGCCCTAATGTGTAATCGGAAGATTTAAGGAAAGGGAGACTATCATCAAAGGGGCTCAATTAAAAAGAGAATCCACAAATTCTTCCCGATCGAATATTTGTAAATCTTCCATTTTCTCTCCTACTCCAATATATTTCACCGGAATTTTAAACTGATCGGAAATACCGATTACGACCCCGCCTTTAGCCGTTCCATCCAGTTTAGTAATAGCTAAAGCATTCACTTCCGTAGCCAAGGTAAATTGTTTTGCTTGTTCATAAGCATTTTGTCCGGTAGAACCATCCAATACCAACAAAATTTCATGAGGAGCATTCGGGATCACTTTTTTCATCACATTTTTGATCTTTGTCAGCTCATTCATTAAATTAATTTTATTGTGTAAACGCCCCGCGGTATCGATAATTACCACATCCGCTCCATCCGCTTTCGCTTTACTTAAGGTATCATAAGCCACGGAAGCCGGATCCGCACCCATACCCTGTTTCACAATAGGCACTCCTACCCGTTCTGCCCATATAACTAACTGATCGACGGCAGCAGCCCTGAAAGTATCCGCAGCTCCTAAAATAACAGTCTTTCCTGCTTCTTTAAATTTATTAGCCAATTTGCCGATCGTCGTCGTTTTCCCCACACCATTTACTCCAACCACCATAATTACATAAGGTTCTCCATTATCGGGCAATTGAAAAGAAGCTGTATCATTTGCATTATTTTCTTTTAATAACGCAACAATTTCCTCCCGCAATACCCGGTTTAATTCGTCCACCCCCATATATTTTTCCCGTTGTACCCGGGCTTCAATCCGTTCAATAATCCGAAGAGTCGTTTCCACGCCTACATCTGAAGAAATCAACACTTCTTCCAAATTATCCAATACTTCGTCATCCACTTTAGACTTCCCTACGACAGCCCGGGCCAACTTCTTAAATACACTTTCCTTCGTCTTCTCCAGGCCTTTGTCAAGGCTCTCTTTTTTACCTTTTCCGAATAATCCGAATAATGCCATTTCCTAATAATTAGAGTTCATTTTAGAGGGTACTAAAATAAGAATTTTAAACTAAATTCGAAAACTTTTTCCAGGGTATAAAAAGAGCCGCATAGAAACGAATAAATAGCAAAATTA
>JZRM01000316.1:0-10865 GCA_000963415.1 Blastocystis sp. subtype 6 | reverse complement strand
ATTCCGGCAGCTCGGATTTTTGTTTTTGCGATCCGTGGTCGTCGAACAGAGGAAACAGCGGAGAACTAATTTTCCGTGTTCCTTGTTCCTGTTGAATATTCGTTGAGTTGCAGATTTTTGTAACGTCTTCCACGTTTTTTCAATTTAATTCGAGTAGTCTCAAGATCTGCGTTTATGAATTCCATTAACGATGATTTTGACTGCATTGGTGGTGAAGGTTGGTATAACGTGCGTTTGATCGTTTCGTATTCACTAATAGCTACGCCGCTCAGCGAACTTTTTGGTAGATGTGCCAAGAATCCTCTTTACCGACAATTCAGTTCTTGTGGCTCCTTTCCGCAAGGGCGCTTCTATTCGTTTGGGGAACGTTCAGAATATTCGATTATCTGAGCAGGACAGAGAAGATTGTGTGTTACCGCTGTTTCCACTGTTTTCTAGACTTTAAAGCAGCAGAGACATTCGCACTTCGCGCTAGTTCTGGTATTCTGCGACAGCAACACGACCAGAAATTCGAATTGTCCTCATTTTACGTACTCTTTCCCTTTTTCGATCACTGGTAGGAGTTATCGCTGCTAGTTCATTCGTCTTCTCCCTATGAAGAGATGTTTGTTCGTCGAAACGCAATTCTCTTGTTTCTTCAACGGTGTCTCTTCTCCATCCACTTCACGCATAGACTCTTGCGCTCTGCTCAGACGTGGAACGGCTCTCTACGTCCCGCCTATCCGGGGTCATTGACATGTTGCACCTGTGGGTACGTTTTCTTCCGTCTTTGCATCTAGCAACATCCCTCATCACGAGTACTGCCCAGCTCATGATATCTACGACTCGGAACGTTCTTGTTGCATCGTCTGCTCTCCTTCACTCCTAGTCTATTACCCCACTCTTTTCCCTGGAGATCGTGTCGCTCGAGGTCCTGATTGGCAATGGGGAAACCAGGGAAACGGAGAAGAAGGAGAAGTGATGGAAATCAAGTCGTGGAAAGGCAAGGAGAACTGTGCAGTTCGTGTGATTTGGGACAATGGGGATCACAATGTGTATCGGTACGGAGCGGAGCATTGCTATGATGTCATCTTGTGTGTGTGTGGTCAGCGGTTTATGAGTAGAGTCAATCCGATGTTGCGCGACGACTTTGTCCCTGATGGTGGACTGGATGCCTGGTCAGAAGGTAGCAGAAGAAAAGAGGGTTAAGCGTAGTGTCATGGGCAGCATACTGTGCGCACTATATTCCGTACGGGATATACAAGTCACATGGATTTTTCTCAGGGAAATGGTCGTGTAACCAGCTCAAAACACTGCTTCCGAATTATCTGCGTGATGATTTATACGATGGTAAGTCATTCGATTGACTTCAGAGTAGAACATGCTGCAGCTGCATCTTCTTCTCTACTCCAAGAGATGTTCGAAGTCGTTGAAAAGGAGTTCACAGTACTCGCTTTCATTACTCTCTCTCCTAGCAATTCGTCAAACAGGAGTCTCAGAAAAACTCGGTCTACACTTCATCGAAGGTGTGCTCCCAAATTTTAGACTACGTGCTCTTCCCTTTTCAAGTGTACCTTCTCTCACAAGCAGAGGGAGATCTTACTCATTCGCGCACTGAGTCACTCATCCTTGAGGAGTACTTGCACACTCTATTCCAGACTGCGGTCCAGTTCATCACCAGCTGTATTTCACGTGTTCTCGAATCGGAGGGAGTTTCAGACCTCATGATGTCTCTAGAAGCTACTTTTATAAATCGGTTATTATTGTATGTATTGTCCCGATTGTATTTGGGTGAGTTTTCCTATCGCGTGTCGGATCTGCTCAATCGTGCGATTGATGAGCTAGCTTTGCTATGGGGAAAATTCTTGTCTCTCTGCAAGATTGAGGCTTCCGCCCTTGACACAGTTTCGATTCCTTGGGATCCCATTTACAGTCCAAGCTGCCAGACGAATGTAGAGCCTTTCCCCTGGTATCTATCTTTATTCAATCTAATTGTTTCTGTGTCTACCTGTTATCACTATTCGTTTCGTTTGAACAATCTGGTGGAACCGCGAGAAGAAGTTGCACATCTTCTGGAGAGTTATGTGTTCAGTGGGGGACTACCAGATGTTGATAATCATGAACTGTCTATCTCTGACCCACGATCAGAGTCACAGAGTGTCCAGCGATTCCTTTATGGAGTGTATGAGAACGAGGTGGCGGAATATGAGGTTTTACATCAGTGGTTGGACCAGTGGAAGCCTGAACCTGCATGGCGTCGCAAGCGGCAACCAATTCTGGTCAACTTTGAGTTAAAGCTGTTTATTACTCTTGTGTCTCTCTGCAACTACGGTGAATTAGTCAGACATATATTTATTCAGTTGGAAGGTAGGACTCTCCGATGCTGATAACCGGTAGATCACGAACAGCCTACTCTTCCTCCCGAAATCATTCCGCTGTGGCGATATGTGCTGAGTGTACGCGAGTTTCTTCGCAAGAAGCAGCAGGAACTACAATCACAACATCATATCTCGATTCCTCGCTCGTCATCTGTTCTCTCTATGAAGGCATTTACCCCTCAGTCGCAGCATCACTCAGAGAGGTCGTTTTCACCGTCCTATCAGTCAAATGGGCATCTGAAGCGCATGATGACTTTCTCTACCATCTCACAGTCTCCTTCTTTCCACGAAAATACTGTTGTGATCGAGTCTCGATCTCCCGTGCTACACCAAACGCTTTCCTTTCGGGCTTCTGCAACGGAGGTAAGCGATCAGTATACAGCGGAAGAGTACGAGATGCAGTATCCGAACAGCTTTGAGGATTTTGTAGACACCTTACTTCAAAAAATGGATTTACTGATGAATCTTGAAAAGCCTTGGGATCTGAATGAGAACGAAACGAGCCGAACAAATGAAATTGTTGAAAAAGGAAGGGAGAAGATTCTTGCGTCTCTTCAAAAGAATAGCTCTGTAATGATCGATGAGCGAGGTATCGTTCCGGAAACACGGACCTCTCTAATTGTTTCATGCGTCGATAAGTTTCTTGTCCATTCTTCCACTGTATCTGCTCGCCATCTTCGAGATAGTCTTCGAAGACGCACGGAGAATGCGCGTAACAAGCGACGTATCTTTGATGAAAGTCTTCAGTTCATGCAAATGATTTCACCATTCCCACAAGCCTGTCGCTTGTTCCTTTTTGGCGTATTCCACGAAATGAACGAGTTCTCGACTCTCTGTGAGGGCGGATATCACGCTGGAAAGCGGAAGCGTGAGGGGAGTTACGGTATTGACTACTTGGAGAATTGCGAAGGAGCATCGCACCATGTGATGAACGAATTGATTGAATCGATGCTACAGTTTTGTGAGTATCTGAAAAGCGAGTTCGATCGATGCGTGGATGGATTGCAGTGGCGATTGGGAGGGGCTATCCTTTGGTTTCTCTCCACAGTCGCTTCTCCGAAGCTTCCATATTTTGCAATTCGGCTCAATATGCTTCCCTTTTTGGAAACGAATATTTGGAAACTGAATCAGTGGTATGAGATGGAGAATGGGTATTCGAAGGATCTTATGATTTCTCCTGGCGTGTTTTGGGATTCGATGGCTCAGAGCCCTCTTTCTTTGGCTTCATCTCACTTCTACAAGCACTTGGCTGCCATGCACTCCCAAGGAATCGATCCAGCAAAGATTACGATTCATGGCATTTTCCCTGCTGCAGTGATGTCGCTAGCAAATGAAATGCGTCTCGTATACTCCATCGTTCTGATTCAGCAGTTTTCGGATTATGTCGCTCGCTCTCGTCTCAGTCCTGCTCAGAACCTAGAAACACTGTATAACTGGACGTTAACAGATGTATCGAACCTCTTTGTGCGGCAGAGCATCCCTTACCTCTTCCACACGCAGCAGTTGTTTATACAGTTCATCCGGTTCTTTGATCGGATGCAGAGAGTGATGCGTGAGCGAGCAGATGCCTGGCAGCCCTTCGCACCTATCAGTTACCGAAATCCAGATACTGAAGTGAATATGTATACTTGCGTGAAAGTATTCGATGACAAGAACATCATGCAAGGAATGATTGCTATTGATATGCTGATTTCGGCTGCAGAAGGAACTCTAAGTGCCTATCTAGCGTTAATGCTCTTCTTCTCTAAGACTCGAGCATCCTTTGTTCTACCGTGGGAGGAGAATGGAGATCTTGTGTGGAACATGGTATACTTCTCTCCTCGTCACCAAAAACTGGCTACAATGTTGCTGCAGTCTATTATTCCACAGACTAACTATATTCCTCCGGTGTTCGAACCGTTTTCGTCCCCCTACTTGGATGCGATTAGTGGTGTTCCTAAGATGGATTCTGTTCAGCGAAATCCTCTTCTGCAACCTCCGATCTTTTCACAGGAAGATCCTCTCTCAAGTGGCAAACGTGAAGCGTTTGTTTATTACCTTCTTCACCTCGTCTCTCATCATGACAGTTGTCCAGCAGCCCTTGTGGGAGAACGAACATCGTGTGCTCTATGTTGTACCTTCTTCCCCTTTATCTATAATACTCTATGTCCTTCTTCTCCCGTCTATTCGATTCCAAATAAGCTCGACTATGTGTCAGAGATCCTCAACACGAAAGAGCGCGTATTTGTGGGTCCCTGCAAAATGCACATCCGTCCTGATGGCCACTCAGCGTCCTATTGTTCGCTTGTGTTTGCAGAAGAGGTGGCCTATCTGTTACGTCTGATGCTGCGGCAGCCTGCATGGAAAGAGGTGATGATGTCGGTATTTCAGCATGTGCTGGATACAGCTGTGCTACAGCTGCAGTCAGAAACGAACGTGGAAAGTGTGGAGAATCGAGATAATGACGGATTCCATGTCATCTTACGAAGCCGTACTCCCTGGTTTTGCATGACCACAGCAGTGTTGAAAGTGCTGGGTGCCATTACTCCGCGAATGTATGCGGGCTGTCGAATTCGAATACACGAATTCCTGATGGAGGGGGAGAATGACATTTCTACGCTGATTCACACTGCTTATCAAAGTCGTGGCACTGGATCGATTATTCAGTACAACGGATCGATGGGTGAATCGTTGGTTTTGCTGGACAAACTGGAAACCCCCCAATTTATCAATAACTATGTTTTCGACGTGGTGGATCGTATAGAACCTCTGAAAGATGGTTCGAGCTCATTCGAACAGTTGCTGGAGCCAGTGCAGTGTATGATTCAGCACATAGAACTGAACAACGAGCTTTTTTCTTTACCATCCGATGCAATGCCTTTTTTTAACACTTCTGATCTCTCTCTCACTCCTTCTCAGTTGCAAAACACGATTCTTTTTCTTTACTGTGTTCGTTGTGTGAACCATCTCGTCATTGCAAATGATTCTCTCGTGACTCGTATCACCTCTGCGACCCTCCAGCGACTCATTCAAATCTCTGTGCTTCCTCTCCCTTGCAACGTATCTGTGAACACGCTGGTCATCCGTCAATACTTTAATTGGTTCATTGAGTACGTGATTGACACATATCCTGGTTCTTCCCGCCTCTTGCCGATGGAACTTCAAACAGAAGTGTTTCCACAAGTGGAGGATTCCTTTGAAGCTGACTTCGGGGTCGGAAAAGATGATTTGGCAGATGAGGATGAGAACTATGACAAGCCAACAGTCATACGAAACGAAAAGCGACTTAAAATGGCAGAGGTTCTTGCTTCAGAAACTCACTGTGCTGTCGATGCTGCGTATCGAGTGCTCCTTTCTTTTAATGAGAATTATGCACAGTCACAGACCTTTATTGAGAGTCATACGGATGAGGAGCGTGTTTCTCTATTCGATTCTCATTTGCAGCTTCCTGAATTCTCCCAGGAAGTGAGTGACAATTCCGTTCTCTCGGATCTGGAGCTGGGAATTCGTAGACAACAAGTTGCTTCAAGTGGATCTGAGCGGCAGGTTACGAATGCGCTGCTTTCTACCATTCTACCTCCCTTCGCACGTCTACAGCCAATTAACGACAGCGATTTGGAGAACCAAACCAGCATCATCGGCGTGGTTGCATCGATCACTTCCAAATCTGTGACTTATTCTCCCCTTCCAGATACCGGAGTGATCATCGCACTCGACAAGTCCTCGGTCACTCTCTCGATTTTAAACTCAAACAGTGGGATCCTGGAGGAAAAGAAGTTTCCTCGCAAGTCAGCTGCTCTTCACAAGGACCGGTTTCTGTACTTCCTTGGAAATGTCAAATTACTACGAGGAACAGTTGGGCGCATTTGTACTGTTTTGTCGATGAAGTATATTCGCGAGCTACTGATTTGCCTTGTGTACTATGCTCGGGTTCATGGAATCGATGTGCTCTCTGCGTGGCCAATTCGAAGCGATGAACTCATTCGACTGGCGAAGTTCACCTATACCACCTTCTGTAACAATCTCATTCTGAAGCCTTGGAAACACAACCATGTGACTCTGGTGAGCTGTCTCTTTCGCATCCTGAAGGAAAATCTCAAGCAGATCGTGTGGACATCGCCGAAAGGGAATGAGCTTCTTTCTGCACTCACGGCAGGTCTTTGGACAGACTCTTCGGTGAAGATGCATCAGCCACGTGTGCATCGTAGCTACTCTGATCTGATTCACTCGACCATAAGTGCGTCGCTCATGGAGTTTGGTCGAACCGTCAGTTCTTCCGAGTATCGTGTTGTGTCATTGCACCCTTGTAAGACACGCACCAGTTACTACGATCGTGTGATGATTCCTGCTGCGGCGGGGCTCCGCGTTGTGTTTGATGAACGCTGCTGTCTGGACACGGATAATGCTTTCCTAACGTTTTATCGTGATGAAAAACACACTCAGGTTATCGCACGGTTTACTGGAGGTCCTTCTAACTTCTGCTCGTTTACTGTTCGTGGAAGTACGCTTCGATTCCTCTACGAGAGCAACATTCACGCACAGCCAACCTGGGGATATGCATTTGCTGTCCAGCCCTTTGAAAACATCCAGTGGGGTGGTGATCTGGAGGTGCTTTGTTCCCCTTGCTTTGACTGGAACTGTCTTGCATTGGATCTTGTGTTTCAGATCTCTCAGCGAATGAAGAATCCACCGAATGCTTACTTCCATCGTGTGTTCGCGAACCTTCTTACCTATCTTCGAACTGCAGGACTTCCATTTAAGTCAACGATCGTGGAACTGCTGATAAAGATGCTTCATCTGCGCATCCCTCTCACAGACCTGCCAGACGTGAGTGGACTACACTCTGTAGTGATGGATTTCTGTGAGAAGATCGATGAGAATACGGTTGTTCCAGAGCACTTGCCTCTCTTAATCGAGTTCCTTTGTTCCTGCAGACTTGCTCGCCAGTTGCAGCAGATTCGTGAAGCAGGTCGGAACAGTCTGAGTTCCGTAGATCCACTGAGTCGAGGTGGTGCAAATAATGGGAATAGTACTCGAGAGAGCGAAGGTACACAGTCTACAGAAGCAGGGCATCCGTTGGTTGTTTCATCGAGTTCTGGATCAGCAAATTGTCAGCAGTGCAATTCTAATAGTACGTCTTCGAAATCCGTAGATCAGCCAACAGATGTAGTGTCTCTTGAAGAGTCGTTCCAGGTGTCATCGACCAATTTTAGCTCCTGTCTGGACACAGTGTATCTGCTTGCCACTTGTCTCTTTTACCAGTCACTCCCTCCTCCTGAATATCTCTCTCTTTTCCTCCACACGTGCAATGTTCCAGCGTCATCATCAGCAATGGAACAAATTGTTGATTGCTTCAACCGGTTTACTCGACGTCTCGACCTTTCTCTGGTGAGTGTTCTGGAGCAGCATTGCAACGCAAGTCATTCCATGCTGACTTTTCCTCTATATGATTTTGTCCTCAGTGAAGACGACAAGGCCCGTTACTATGGGTTGAATTCGTTTTCTCGGACGAATATCCGCCTTCGACTTGCGTTTCTTCAGTTCTTCAATGCGCAGTTGCAGCGTGTTGTCCATCTAGTAGATCTCGGATTACCCGGAGAAAGTGGGATTTTCACGTTGGGGCGTTTGCTGGCAGGTCTGACTGGTTACATTTTTTCTCCCGTGAAGGAGCACGTTCTGGAGTTGTCGATCTCTCAAACAGTTTATCATGGGAAAGACTGCTATCCTGTCGTCGAGTTGGATAATCGCAGAGTGTTCACTGCGATGGAGCGAAGCGTTCTCTCGACTCACGGAAGTGATATGGAGTCGTGCCATGCGTTCAGTTCACAATGTACGTTTGCCCAACTGTTCCGTGAAATGCGCACAATTCCTGTGGAAGTGCTTCGAGCTCCTCTCGATGGACGCGAGCGTCTCCTAGCAGTGAAGTTAAAAGGAGAGCAGGGACTTGACTGGGGTGGAATCTACCGAGATACCATTGAACGATGTATCGACGATTTGTTCTCAGAGCGAATCGACCTGTTCCTTGCCTGTCCAAATTCGCGGGATTCCTCTGGGTCTGAAGAAGCGAAGTATCTTCCGAATCCGAAGTACAGAGAGAGTAGTGACGCTCTCGCAATGTACAGCTTTGTTGGTAATTTGATAGGAGTCGCGCTGAGGACGAAGCAGCGAATGGCGTTTGAGCTCTGTAGTTCTGTGTGGAAAGCCATTGTCGGTGATACTGTGACACTAGACGACGTCGACAGCACAGATCACTCCTTTGTTTTGACTCTTCGGCAAGTGAAGGACTTCCAAGAGTCTGAGGGTGGAGACGAGTCGGAAGACTTCCAGGAGCTTTTCGGACTAACCTTCTCTGTGCTGGATTCGGCAGGAAACGAGGTCGAACTGATTCCAAGCGGTGCTCAGGTGCCTGTGACTTATGCAAACCGTGATAAGTTCTACCAGCTGGCATTGGAGTCGCGTTTGAATGAGGGAAAGCAGGCAGCGGAGGCGATTGCTGCAGGTGTGTATGCATTGGTGCCTCAGCGAGCGCTATCGTTATTTACGTGGGAGCAGTTGGAACGTGCAGTGAAAGGTGAGCCGGAGGTAGGAGTGGTGATGATGTATGATGTGTAGATCTCGATGGAGGTGCTGAAGATGCATACGGTGTATGTGGGGTGGACGGAGCGACATGAGGTGGTGCAGAGATTCTGGCGAGTGATGAATGGGTTGAGTAATAAGGACCGAAGTCTGTTTTTACGGTTTACGTGGAGTCGATCACGACTTCCGAAGAATGATGACTGGTCGAGGCCTTTCAAGCTTTGTTATAAAGATGCGACTGATGAAATGCTCCCTGTGGCGCATACTTGCTTTTTTCAGCTCGACCTACCGCAGTACTCCACTGACGCTATTATGAGGGAGCGGTTGCTCGTTGCGATCCATTTTGGTGCTGGAGAGTTTATGTTAAGATAGAGTTGCCTTTCTCTGTTTGTTATATGAATCAGTAGTTTTGGAGTGGCATATTCTCATCTCCAGAATACTCTTGCCATTGTTTCTCATCGGATTGGTTCTGTCATCAGGTTTTACTTCTGTTTGTCTCTAAGAGATAGATGTAGTCCTTCTGGATGATTCCAACTTTGAAATGGTCGTGAACAACCGTCAATCAGAGGTGTGGTTTGTTCGTTTCTTTGCGCCTGTATAGAGAACGATTTGGTTTTGATGTAGTGGTGCATTCATTGCAAACGCATGGAAGCAGCATGGGAGCAAGCTGCAAGTGCGCTGAAGAACACGGTGAAAGTTGGAAATGTAAAAATTGTATGGGCAGTACTCTCCTAGTTGGATGCAACCAAAGAATCTGAAACAGCAACCAAGTATCGGATTCGAGGTTATCCGACCCTTCTTCTGTTCTACAATGTATTCTTTTCTTGCTCCATCAACAGAAGGGTTCTGTTTACATGTACGGTGGCTCTCGAGATGCGAATGCTATGGCAGCGAGTGCAAGAAATGCGTATTTCTGTCTATCGCTTATCATTTAGCAAAGAGGTGTTGACGGAGAGAGGCGGAACTCTAGAGTTGTTCACTACTTACATGCAGGTGGATTTGGTTGATGCAGCTACATCAGCGCCAACACTCCGACCGATGTTGCGCCAGAAAGTTGTGAAGACTCCAATGAAGTCCTCTCTTAGCCTGTTTCAGGTCTTACTTTTTGTAATAGTCATTTTAATCATCGTTGCAGTGTTGCTTGTTGCATGGGTTTTTTCTCTTCCAGAAGAAAGTAATGATTCAGAAAGGGCTTCTTTTTTGTCAGGACATGATCATAGTCAGTGGTTTGTTTGATATAGACACTCTAGTTTATGCAGAACTGAGATTGATCGTATTGTAAATGCAGATGAATTAGTCTCCTATTATTGTCCTTCTTAGTCGCACAGGTCTTCCTCTGAGTCTATTTGTACTCTGTGTGTTCTCCGTTCTTCACTTGTTAATGAGTAACTTGATTGATTCCTACTATCAGGATGTGAAATGAACTGTTTCTGATTGTGTTTTATGTCATCTGGAATGATTCTGACTGATCGAAGTGAGTGGTATGTGAGTAAGTGGGTATAAAAAGTGGTATAACAAAGACATCAAAAGCATACTAATAAGAATACGATTGTGATGTCACTATAATAGAATCAAAGCATTAGATAATATAGAATCATCTGAATCTTCACTATCATCGCTATTATCTGAATCTTCACTATCATTGCTATCATTGCTATCATCACTATCACTTTCTCTGCTATTTACCAGATAAGCAAGAATAGGAGAAACATCTATTCATTCATTAATAGTAATCAAAATACTAGTAATTGATATGGATTGAACACATCTGAATGAACCAGGAAGATCAACTGTTTCTAGTATTTATTAGTAGTAATATATTGATTGAATCATGAATAGACATTCCTAATCTAAACCAATATTTGTGAAATTACAACTACCACTAATAGATGATAGATTAGGAAGATCTATTCATCAATTCATTCGTATCAATTTCACCTTCACTATCTTTAT